>PVJI01012755.1:0-50386 GCA_004026765.1 Micronycteris hirsuta | reverse complement strand
GTGTCTAATCATGATGTACCAGAAGTAGAATAGCTCAGTTTTGTTATTTTTGCCCCCAGCAATATTTCAGGCTTAATTTGCTCTAGTACCTACTTCTTTGTTATTCTGGTTGTCCAAGTTATCCACAGAGCTCTCTTCCAACGTCATATTTCAATTTTGTTTTCATTCAACCTTCTTCATTGTTCATTTTTTGCATCTGTACATAAATTGGCAATAAATGGATGTTGATGATCTTGGTCTCTAATGACATATGTTTATTTTAGTGCTTTTTTCTAATTCTTCCATTATGGTCTTTCTGAGTCTTAGCCTTCTCTCGATTCCTCTGCTACAGTCTCCTTTTCAACTGAAGACTGAGCTAAGGTAAGTGGAATATTTAATGATTTTTATATTTTCATTGTTGGTGTTAAAGCTGTGTATTTCTTCTGTGGTCCTGATTTTTTGTCTTCCTGATGTTCAAATACAGTCCTGCATTGGCACTTTCTTCTTTCTCTTTCATCGGAAGTTGTTTCAAATTATCATTACTTTCTGCCAGTAAGATGGTGTGTGTCATGTGCATATTTTAAGTTATTGACATGTCTTTGACCAATTTTCACTTCTCTTTCCTCTGAGCGTATTTCAGTTTTCATATGTTATATTCTGCATATAGTGTAGAAATAGGGAGATAAAATACACGTTTGTTTGACACCTTTGCCTATAGGAAAGCATTCTGTCCCTTTATGTCCTGTCCTGAGAGTGGCTTCCTGTCCACAAAGCTAGGTTACACATCAGGACAATCAAATGCTGGAGCACGCCCATTTCTTTTAGAGCAACCTGTAGCTTTTCATGATGCTCACAATCAAAGGCAGTGTAGTCTATAAAACTTATCTGTATGTACAAAACCTTCCTCAATCTGAAAGTACCTTAGAAGAAACTTACAAACAAGGATTATACTTCACATATTTTATACTTTCAGCATGAATGCAAAGTTTGTAATGAAGGGGATGATCACTTATTATTTACCAATTTTCAAACTCTCAGATTTAAATTATTTGCCTGATTTACATTCTTAAATGCTTGTTCATAAAAATCATTGGTCAAGGGAATTAAGTAAAATGTCTATTAAATAAATGTATTCCATGAATCATAACATCTGCCTTTAGGAATAAAATGTATTGTTACATCCTCTTTGATTTTCACTGCACCCTTTTTATATCTTATGTCACCATGAGCTCTTACAAAAAGTGAATCTAAACAAATAAATAACTTTTAAAGCTTCATGTTTTGCCTATATATTCATGACTTCAAACATAATAGTTTTATAACAAACTGTTATTATTTAAGTGTATATTAAAATATAAATGCTACTTAGTTTAGCTGCTTGTATTCTAACTCCAATCATGAAGAAATTATCAAAAAGTAAATATTAGTCATAATCAGATTGTTTAGACATCATTTCTAAAGTCAAACAAAAATATATATAATTTTTCTTACAATCAAAAAATACAAATGTACTTTTTATTATATTATTTTTTAATTTAAATTTTATTGTTGTTCAAGTACATTTTCTGCCTTTTCCCTCTACCTTCCCCCCCTACCCTATCTATCCCCACCTCCCTCCCCCAATTCCACCCGCTCTTGGTTTTGTCCGTGTATCTGCCCTTTATAGATGTTCCTGAAAACACCGCACCGTTTTCTCCCTATTATCCCCTCCCACCTCCCCTCTGGTTACTGTCCATTTGTTCTTAATTTCAATGCCTCTGATTGTATTTTGCTTGCTTGTTTGTTTTGTTGATTAGGTTCCAGTTAAAGGTGAGATCATATAGTATTTGTCTTTCACCTCCTGGCTTATTTCACTTAGCATACTGTGAAATAAGCCAGTCAGTGAAAGACAAATTTACTTTAAATTTTATGCATTTTTTGTTAAATTTCTACTTCTACATGATCATCCACTAAGCTTCATGCTATACTCTGATGAACTTTCTACAGACAGACTAATTATTCACAATTAAATGTTTTTTATTATTTAAAAATAAATAATTCATCGGCACCTTTAGGAATAAACAAAGCTGCAAATTGTGTTTCCTGTTTCTGCAAAGTTAACATGATTTTATGCCAAACTGAGAAGAAAGCAAGATAATACATTGATACAAATTATTGTAAATGCTAAAAAAAATAGACATACATTCCAAATCAGTTCCTGATTTTATTACAAGTTAATGAAAAATCAAACAAATTAAAGAAGTACAAAGAAAATGTGACCTATAATTGGTTCTTAATATGAACTTACTCAGTTTTAATACTGCCATCTCCCTGCCTTGCCTTCTTTGCTCAGATACTACCCACAAATCCCTAATGTTTCATCACTTTCTATTTCCCAGAGAATTACAAGTGCCTAATTGAAAAATGGTTACTATTGTTAAAATAGCGTTTCTTAGTAACTCTCTTCTGCCCTGTTTACAGTTTTGTTTATATTCCCTTAGAGACTTGTATATTCTTTGCAGTAAATTATCTCACTATATTTTTATTTGATTCTTAGCTGTATTTTATTTGTTCTTTACAATCTTTTTCAAATTACTTTTTCAATACCCCAGGATTTCTTCAAGCCTGCTATACTACAGGGCATACAGATGGTCATACAAGAAATGAGTTAATGTGTTAATGAAAAGTTTCCAACAATGAATTTCTCCACAGATAATCCTACTTTTCATAATGTTCTGCAAAATGAAAGAATTTTAAATTATAATGTAGACACCATTAGGATCATTACAGACCTCTTAAAATTATCATTCACTGTGAAATATACAATAATGTGGTGATATTATTAATAATAATATCCCATATGTGAAAAATTATAAAAATAATAACTTTGAGTGAGTTGAGCCCATTATGTTAAAGACCTGATGGCAAATTAACTGAAATGAACATGCTAGTGGTTAAAGTCACTCGGTGGCTATCAATGTGGATCTTAATATGTTTAATTACTTTAATGCCAGTCAATTAGTCAAGCAACCTAGGTTCATCTATTTCCTGGCTCTACTGATGATAGAATTGTAAATGTTGATACACATGAGAAAGTGAGAAGTCTGAAATACCCATCAAAGGAAAACGTGAAACTACCCTTGGTTTGCAAAGCAGAATTTCTATGTACTTTGAGGAAACTGCTAATTTAGTGTTGAAGAAGTCAATTAGCTAGTGCCATTCTCTAAAGTATATTTGAACAGAAATTTTAAAGGTAGACATTCTTTAGTATACGTTGGTCAATATTTTCTAGATGCATTTGATTAGCTAAATAATGTAAAAGATAGGACTTCCTAAGAATAAAAAAAAAGCTGTTAAATGGGGGTTGTTGGTTCTTATTCAACAGAATGAAATATATCAGTAACAGACAAAGATGAGTATCTCAGTAGCATTTAAATCGTATGTTTCTCTGAGAAAGAGGAAAGGAAATGCAATATTGGAAAAGAAAACAGAATAAATAGGTGACTAAGAAAAGTATTAAGCATGCTTGCTTGGCACAAGGCTGATCTATTACCAAAAGCTTACAGGAAAGAATGGTCAAGTCAAGGAGTTCTACTTCCACATTTCTTCAGCAGTTTTATGGTTTCAGATGTCACTTTTAAGATTTTAATCCATATCAAAGAAATTTTGTGATTGGTGTAAGATATGAATCATTTTATTCTTTCATGTGTGAATATACAATAACCCCTGCACCATTTTTGAAAAGATTTTCATTTGTCAATTGAGTTTCTTGGCTGCCTTGTCAAGTATTAGTTGACTATTTATACTTGGGTTTATTTATGGGCCTTTGATTCTGTTCCATTACTCCAGTCATCTGTTTTTATGCTAGTGTTATATCATTTTGATAATTATAACTTTATAATATAGCTTTAAATCAGAAAGTGGGATGCCTCCAACTTTGTTCTCTTATCTCAGGATTATTTTGTTATTTGGGGTCTTTTGTGATTCTATATAAATTTTAGGAACGTTTTCTCTAATTCTGTAAAAAATGTCATTGAAATCTTGATAGGAATTGCTTTGGAAGTATTAACATTTTAACAATATTATTTTTTCCAATCTGTATACACAGAATATTTTTCCATTTATTTGTGTCTTCTTTGATTTCTTTCATAAGTGTCATAGTTTTCAGAGTAGTTTACCTCCTTACTTAAAATTATTACTAATTATTTTACTATTTTATACCATTATATATATTGCAAATATGCTACTGATTTTTGTATGCTAATTGTGTGGTTTGCAACTTTACTGAATTGTTTATTAGATTTAAGATCTTTTTTTGTTAAATATTTGTGATATTCTACATATAAAATTATGTCACTTGCAAATAGAGATAATTTTACTTCTTTCTTTGCAACTCTATCACTTTTTTCTTGCCTGACTGTTCCAGTTAGGATTTCCAGTATTATGCTGAATAGAAATGGTGAGAGTGGGTATCCTTTTGTTGCTCCTGATCGAATAGGAAAAGCTTTCAAACTTTCATTGTTGAGTAAGATGTTAGCTCAGACCTTGTCAGATATGGCGTTTTTTATGTTGAGTTCTATTCCTTTTTTGACAAATTTCTTAACAGTTTTTATCTTGAATGAATATTAGATTTTTTAAAAATGAATTTTTCCATCTATTAAGATGATTATATGATTGTTCTTTTATATTCTATTAATGTGTTGTATCACATTAACTAATTTGCATATGTTGAAATATTCTTGTATCCCAGGGATAAATTCCACTTGATTGTGGTGAATGATTATTTCAACGTGCTGCAGAATTCAGTTTACTATATGTTATTGAGGGTTTTTGCTTTAAATATGCTCTGTGTCCTTTTTTCTCTTCTTTTCTGGAGTTCCCACAGTCCAGACACTACTTAGTCATATTATTGTGTCCCGTAATTTCTATAGGCCTTTTTCATTCCTTTTTATATTTTTTGCTACTCTGACCAGGTAATTTCTAATATCTAGTCATCCATGTCACTGAGTCCTTTTCTGCTTAGATGAGTCTATATTTGAAACTCTCTATTGAAATCTTCAGTTCAGCTGGTGTATTTTTCAAGCACTTTTTAAAATTTTTCTTGTGTTTGCAATTTCCATGTCAAACTTCTCATTTTTGTTCATGCATAATTTCTTTAATTTTATTTAGTTCTCTGTTTTAAACAAATGCTGTATACAGCAAAAATATTTATAGACATTAACAAAAAACTCAAAAACAAGTTTTCTCTCTTTAAATGCTAATAAAATGGAGAGAACCTACAGATGCCATAGTGCTTGTTAAATGTGAGAATCTGGAGCTAAGATTTTCAGTTTTATTTAGGTTACATGACTCTATAAAATATATGAGAACATCTACATGGATTTATTGTATATAATTCACCAAAAAATGAAAAAAGTAATAAAATGGTTTAATGTGCTATGGGACTTTTTTGGAAGGAAAGATCATTCGTTACTGAACAGCAAATGCACAAGCAATCTAAGCCAAGCTTCCTTAAGGAGATGCATCTAAGCTGGGTCTCTCTTTTTAGCTTTTAGAACACCGTAGCTCACAATTACAGGCAGATGGAGAGAATACGAAGGCTAATGGAGATGCATTACTGGGTTTTACTTTAAAATACCTTAAATAAAATATATTACACCAGTACATCATTATTATATCAATTATATATATTTTAGCATGCAACAGAAAAACTACAGGTGACATTCTTTCATAAATATAGATACAAAAATCCTGAGCAAAATGTGAACAAATATAAGAAAATGTGTTGATCTTTCTCTAAGCATGAAAGTTACATTATTTTAAGAAATCCAATAAAAGTCATTAAAGTAAATGATTAAAATGGATTCACAAAAATAATAATTTAATATATAATAATCCTTAACCATCTATGAAAATGATTTGTACCTAGTAATTACATTGAAAAAACTAACCAGCAAAGAATATAAAATATCTAAAGCTACTCATCTTATGGAAATGAGCACATCTAATAATAAAATGATAAATGTATCTTCTTTAAACATGAGAAATGAAAAATGAGATGAGAACTCCACAGTGATCACTTCAGTGTTGTATGGGAAATCCTAACTATAATGGACAAATGGAATAAATTAATGAAAAGTGAGTGTGAGAAAATTATTTAAAATTACTAGGTGGTGTGGTTATATTGAATAATGCATTTTAGGAAGCTTGGAAGTTATAAGGTAAATACACCTCTATTCATAATTCATAATTTGACATTATTTTTAAGCTCCAACAAAGGTATACATGTAATTGTATCTCTAGCAGTTAAGACAATGGAATATTATTATGAAACTTGTTTTATTTTAGTATTGTAGGTTTTTTAAAAAAAGCTTCTCTTGGAGTATTTATTATTATTCCTTTTACTGTGAGAAAGATAACTCCCTTTTTTATGTTTCAGTACAGTTTGCATTTAGTTTCTCGTAACTAGGCTATACATTTGTCTATTGATGGGTTATGAATATTTTCTCTATTTTTAGAAGCTCTATCTAATATATACTGGCCCATTGTTGCAACATAAATATAATACAAAATGAAAGTATTTTCTCCTTGTCATTTCTTATCATATGATGATGGTATTATCCATGCAAACTTCCTTAAATATAACTACATAGTTTAATCTTCTTTTTTGAATTTTGAGGACCTGGAATTCTCTTCAATCTGCCCCACTTCCACTTTAAATTCAGAGCAGATTAATTTAGAATTTATGCTGGTATAGAATATTAGAATAGATTCACTTACCTTTTCTTAAGTGGCTACTCAATTATCTTAATGTCACTTATTAAATATATTAAATCCTACTAATTCAAAATATCCTTTTAATCTCATAATAAATTGCCATGTATACTTGCTTATATTTTATATTGTCTTTGTTTATCTTTTATATCTATTTTAACAACACACTACATATTTTAATATCTTTATTTACTAGCCATTATGTTCACATGACTTTTTTTTTTTTTCAAGTTTTCCAGCTATTTGTGTTTTCCAACCTATTAGAGAAGAGGAACATTGTGGTCAACTTATATAGCTCAAGAAATAAATCCTGGTGACTTTTTAATTTAAATTGTATTCAATTTGTCAATTAACTTAGGGAAATTTGCTGTTGTTAAGATTTTGAGTCTTCTTATTCAAGAACATGATATTATTCCGTAGTTATTTAAGACAAAATTTTGTGCTGAGCCTAAAATTAATAAGTGAAGACTATAAAAGTCAGATTTCTCATTACCATGAAGAAGAAATTTCAAACAATTAGAGCCACTTAGTGGGAATATGTGACATTTTATAGGTAGTTAACTTTCTATTATGCAGACAGAAATAGAACGATGCAATGATTGAGATGACAATTACGAAAATTCATATATGACATTTTAGCTTATAAAGAATCCCTTCATTATGACTTTGTTTAATTGTTGAAGTAATTTTATTTTACTGACAAAGGATCTGGGGCTTATTGAATATAACTTATTTCCCCTAGGATGGCAGATAAAATACTTATATAAAATTGTTGTGTCTATCAGCCTCATGTGCTTGCCAGAGGACCATGCTAAGTAATTCATGTTGACTTTTTAAGTCCTTCTCACTTAAATATTATTTCCCAAAGCTTGTATCATGGAACATCATTTCTTTATATTGTTAATAACTGTCCTTCAAATAAAATAAAGTTCGCCGTAGTCAAAATATTTGAAACATCCTAGGTTAGACCCGTTTCATTACTGCAGAACTTCCCAGGTAGTATAGTTTAAAATATGTTCATGAAACTATGTAGGTTTGGATAGTATATTTAGAGAAATATTGAAGTAACTGGCATGTGTTGAGTTTTTTGAACTTCGTACTTTGTGGTGTGTTCTAGGAAAACACATTTTTACAACTGAGAAATAGATATTTATGAGTGAACTACATAAAAATGCAGAGGAATTTTAGAGAATTTTGTGAGGCCCACTGTCCTCCTCCAGTCTCTCCACTATTTTGTTAACACTAATATGACATTGTTTTATTTCATGTTTTTTTTTTTCCTTAATGAGTTAAACCACACTTTAAGACACATGGCCAGAGAACATTTCCTAGTAAGTAATGAGGCTTTACACTATTGTCAAATGTGAGTAATACACATTTTGACGTGTCTAAGTGTTGTCTAAAAGAAATATAAAATGTTTAAGGTGACTCATTTAAAATTATACAATAGACTAAAATTTTCAAAATGTGCATGCTCAAAATGCCATTGTAAAATAAATAAACTATAGTGAACGTTAAACATTGGGTTAATATATACTTTTTTCTTTTGAAATAATATTATATATCTCTAGGATGGAGTTTGAAAGTACAGTAGTAAGAACATTTTTTTTATAATTGAAGATAAATTTCAATTACAGAATTATCTATATTTTTCTGCCAATCTCAGTCATTTTTTTCAGGTTCCTTTCTTTTGCTATCCACTTTCACTATGGTGATATCTAAACTTTCCATAACTTAACTTTTTTCTTCTTTGCGGAAGTCATATGAATCTACAAATATAAGCATTTTCATGAAAAGCTATATCCAATACAATAACTTCATTCAAAAATTTTAATGAATTTTAGATCTTCATATTAACTTCATGTAAATCCCTCTTAATAAAAGAGACTTCATATAACATTAAGCCATTAAATGGATGTAGGTAGAGCTTCCATCTGCCAATTACACTTGTTGTGTATCTAGCCCCTGCAAGATGTAGGGGCTTAAATTGACAGAAGTGTACTTGATTATGAGTTCACAGTTTGCCATGCCTGCCCTCCCTGTGGTCATCAGGCCTGGCTCGACCATGGATGGGAGGCTCCATTCCCAAGATGTCTCTTTCCCGTGGCTGGGAAAGCTGTCGCTGGCTGATGGCTGGGAGCTCAGCCAGAGCTGCTGTGGACACTCAGTCTTTCTCTGTTTGTGAGGCACTACGCAAAGCTGCCTGGGCTTTCTTACAGCATGTCTCAGCATTTTACCATCCAGTCATATTCTATTAAAGCAGTCACAGGTCCAGGCTTATGCCAGGCAGCGTGAAAACAAACAACCAACCAACCAAAACGAAAATACTCACCTCCTGATGGAAAAAGTAAGAAAAAAAATTGTGATATTTTTAATCCACTCCTGATAGATGGAGAAGACAGGGATCTTGCAAATAATTATAAGAATATTCAAGTAAATAATTATAGATAATGATAAATAAATCTCTACATATTTGTAGATTTCTGTAAATAAGAACTATTGCTATCTTTAGGTGTATATAATAGGCTGACTCAAATATTTTTAGAGGTATGAAAAGGCATCTTCAAGTACATATTTTTTAAGTAAGAAATTAAAATTAGTGGTATATTAGTTGGTGCCTGTGTAACAATATTATCAGAAACTTAGCAGCTCGCAACAACAAACAGTAACTCACATTTACCCTAGGAAAAGGTTTAGGAGTAGCTCAACTGGGTCCTCTGCTTAAGGGTCTCCAAGGCAACCATTAAGGCGCCAGCCAGTACTGGGATTTCATACAGACGTTCAGCTGTGGGAGGACCTGCATCCCCACTCATGTGGTTGCTGGCAGAATCCAATTCCTCGTGGTTATACGACTGAGAGATTCCATTTCTTGCTCTCTGTCGGTTTGTAGATGCCTTCAGCACCTAGAGGCCACCTCATTTCCTTGCCATAGAAGTTTCCTCTGTATGGTCATTTGCATCCTCAGGTTAGGAAAGTAAGAAAACACACTAGCAAGGTGGACACTAAGATCTCATATAACTTAGTCACACAATTAATGATCACGTATATTGCACCACTGGTTTTTGTATCTTTTTTTAAAGATTTTATTTATTTATTTTTAGATGGGAAGGGAGGGAGAAAGAGAGGGAGAGAAACATCAATGTGTGTTTGCCTCTCACATGGCCCTCACTGGGGACCTGGCCTGCAACCCAGGCATGTGCCCTGACTGGGAATCGAATCGGGACCCTTTGGTTCTTAGCCCAGGCTCAATCCACTGAGCTACACCAGCCAGGGCCTATTTTTATATCTTTTATGATAAAATCAAGTCACAGTTCCCACACAGTCAGTGGGAAGAGAATGAGCACCACTTAGCAGGGATCACCAGGGTCACCATAAGATTATGTCCTGGAGTAGGATTGAGATAAGAATCTCAGTAATTTAACAAGTTCTTAAGGACTCTGTTTTGCTTGGTTGCCATGTTCTGTTGATTATCTTCCTAAATCATAGGGTGCTATTCAAAGGCCAACAGAGGCCAGCAGGTCACGAGGACGAGTAGGGTATTTCTAGTGGGAGAGTGTGTCTCCAGCATGGAGAGAGGATATAATCCATCTGCAGATCCAATGACAGCTTCCATTCAGAAATACAGGTTTGGTGTTGCCAAAAAACTTTTTTTTTGTGAAGTGGAACTGTATTTGCATGAAAAATTCTGAAATGGTTTGTGAAACAATGTACAGAAAATGTATCTCCAAGCTACATCTATGTTATGCTCTACTAGTTCGTAACCTCAGATTTATAAGATCTCTCAAAACTACTCCTTATTATACTACTATTTATCTCTAGGCATCTTACCTTCTATGCAATCCATTTCTCCATATTCTGGGTAGATATTTTTATTGATGAGTTTGCTTAAAATCCCCTTTCCTGTCCATTTTTTTCTACCTGCCAAAGTTTCAATCTTTAAATTCAATTTAATTATACATCTTTTCCATTAAGTCTTCTTGTTTTCCCTAAAATTATTTTGATCTCTGCCGGGAGCTGTTTCCGCACTACTGGTTGACAGGGTCCCAGAGGGAGCCGTTGGTGTGCAAGGCAATCTTGGAAGGAATAGACACTGAACCCTCCTCTGCTTAATTATTTTACTGCTTGCTTTGCTTGGGGTCAGTATAAGTTCATACGGGAATGGGACAGATGGCAATTCCACTAAGAAGATCGAGTTTTTAGAAAATTGCAGAGAAAATGTTAGTCAAGAGGAAAATACCCTCACTCCTGAATGCCCCCCTAAATAGTATAAGAGTCATCAGGAATGGGAATGGAGGAAACTCTTTGGCCTAAGTCCCATGCCCTCCTTTGCTCCCATCACATCAGGCAGAATCCGAGCCTCAGAGATTAGAATTTGATCTAAAAGGTTAGTTTGGTCAGCTCTCTATCATTTTCCCTTTACCACTACTCCTGGGCCTACAGACTCCCCATTGCCTTACACTGGCATTTATAATAAAGGATCCCGTTGGGTTAATATTAATGGTTATTGGCAAGACTACTATAAGCTCCCTTTTTGGGAAGCTCTGAAAAGATCAGGCCCCACTTGGTGTATATTGCCTGAAGATGTCAAAAAAAAGAGAAGACGGCAAATAATAGATATGTATAGACATCAGGGGGCATGGGATGTTGTTAGATGGTTAGAGAGCAGAGGAGATAGAGAGTAGGGTAAGAGACAGGCATTAGCCACATAACCACAAGAGTCTTCCACGTGGCCCTTACTACAAAGCTGAAACAGTCCCATGCCAGTCCTCATGCCAGACGTGTGGTTGGTTCAATGTAACCAAGGAGTGTGCCTAGCTCGGAGAAATCAAGGTATTAGATAGTGTGGTTAGACACCTTGCTGATCACTTAGTAAGATTAGAGCTAAGAGCTTGCCAACTAGCAAGATTAGAGCTAAAGCTTGCAAAGCAAAAGTTTAATTGCAACACCCGTCTGGTTTGTTTAATACATATATCACGCTTGTCCAGAACTCTTGCAAAGCAAATGTATTATGAGAAAACCACTCCAAATATAAAACCCCCGCACAACTTGAGCTTGCAAAAACTGTATAAATAAAGGACTCCAAAGCCAAAAGCAGAGATGCCTGGTCGATGAGCTTGAAACCGCACCTCCCGTGTCATTCCTCATTCGCCAACACCGTCGCTCGTCTGTGGGACCCCTGGACCTGCCTGGGGCACGGACCCCGGCAGATCTCTATTTCTTAAGCTTTAAAGCTTAATTTTGCTTTACACTGTGAGGCTTATAATAATATCAATCTATTTTTTTTATTATGCTCTGTATCATGTGATGTAGTTTCTATGCCTACTATATGTGAGAAAAAAATTTGATTTCATGGAATCTATTTTAAAACTTACTGTAGGCAAGTAATCAACATATCTGTATAATGTTATTTATCACAAAGTTAATTTTAACTATATTATTCAATGTTGTATTATATATAAACAGGCATATAACTTTATGAAATGTGACAAACATAATATCCATACAAGTTTCATATGGCAGATTTTTAACTGTTTTTTTTTTTTATCACAGAAATGAACAAGACATCAAAAGATGAATGTTTTTGTGTGAAACTTTCAGGAAATATATAGAATGCAATTTTTGCTTTTGGTTACTTGACTGAACCAGTATCTTGATTTAGCATGTGTCTTTCATACGAAATGAAATGATCATGGTCCACATCCAAAAACGTTGCTGTGAGGATTCAGAGTGTTTCCCGTGGTTGGAGCTCAATAGTGTCAGCTCTGATCATTATTATTGTAAAGTTGATGAAAAGTAGAACAAGCATTGAATTAAACATATAAGAGCCTCAAATTATTTAGTTTTAGGATTGATTTTCACCTCTTTATAACATCTGTTTTAAAATGTCATTGATTCATTGGTGGGGAAAATGTGAAAAAGTAATATGCAGGGCTAAATGATTACATGTTTAGAATCTTGAAGTTCCTTAGTTTCCTGCTGCTCTTTCAGATAT
Organism: Micronycteris hirsuta; assembly: GCA_004026765.1. Lineage (NCBI taxonomy): Eukaryota > Metazoa > Chordata > Mammalia > Chiroptera > Phyllostomidae > Micronycteris > Micronycteris hirsuta. The sequence goes on along the minus strand of PVJI01012755.1, from coordinate 37,662 downwards.
AGAGACAATTAATCTGCACTGCCTCGTCACTCAGATTTGATTAGTATAAAAGTAATAGTTGAGAAAGCTGATAAAAACTTCTCTTGTTGAAGTACTACTTTAACTTTAGATCTCTAATTGGCTTTCTTCGTGTGTGAATTCCTTTTTTTCCTTTTCTGAGATCAGGCTAGCATTGACCTTTTTCTCATAAAAGCAAAATTTATTCTCATTAAGTTTAATTGTGTAGTTAATGTTTTTATTGAGGTGCCTATTAAGCTCCTCTCTGACATTTCTAAGATTACTCAAGGTTCTGAACTTGGCATGGAAAAATGTCAACCCATCAGAATACCCAATTTCAGTTTGTATATGTATTGTCCCTGACTGATTCTCCTATTTCTTTTAGGTAGTTTGTGAAACCTGTTTCCAAGACCTGGTTCAGTCATTTCCTAAGATGTTTTCAAGGGTCTTTTTCTGTCTTATCATATATTTTTTGTACTAAGGTCAAATTCATGAGCATATTTATCCCTGAAATTTAAACACATTACAATAATTTTTGTTAGCTAATACTTGAATGAATATACGTTCACAAAACAGGTTTATTCATGCTTTAAAAATAGATGTCCATAGGAAGCATGCACTTATATCAATTCTTTCCCGCTAATTATTTTTTGCCCCACTTCATTAATCTGCCCATTAAAACTAACTCATTGAAGAATCCAGTGACTATTATTCCAACTCTGTCATCCTTGGCAGCACTGGGTTTCTTCTGGGCAGAAACTACAGGGTAAATAAGAAGTTAAACAATGAGTCATTATGTTACACTTTATTTTAATCATATTTTTATGGGTTCACTGTGTTGTGCATCCTCACCTAAAGCATCTACTTTCTTCATTTAGAAAATGTAATTTACTGAACAATAGAACTAGTCATCCTACGAATAGTTCTTAAAAGGATTATGTTGCCCTGGCTGGTGTAGCTCAGTGGATTGAGCGTGGGTTGGGAACCAAAGGGTCCCGGTTCAATTCCCAGTCAGGGCACATGCCTGGGTTGCAGGCCAGGTTCCCAGTGAGAGCCATATGAAAAGCAACCATACATTGCTGTTTCTCTCCCTCTCTTTCTCCCTCCCTTCTCTTCTGTCTAAAAATAAATAAATAAATAAATAAATAAAATCTTAAAAAAATTAAAAAAAAAAGGATTATGTGAAATATGGCAAGCAAATTTTCATTCTTTAAACATTCTGCCTTTTTCTGGATAAGTAGTCTAATGCAAAACTACAGTTAGTAAGATTGAGGACCGCCTGACATGGACATTCTCAAAAACAATGTCAGAAAGGCTTTTCTTAAATCATACATTCTCTGTTTTCTCTTTTTTCCCTGCCAGGTTCATTTAAATTTCTAACTAAGGGCAAATATTATTTGTTATTTAATGTCATTGATTTAATCCATTCTTTTGTCATTTTCATGATATGATAAGATTTGTGTGTGTGTGTATAAAGACACATTTTTATAAAAGAAAGCTAACCTCATGATGGATGATTAATTCATATAAATTTAACTTGAGTGTTCTTTAATATTTTGTAAATGTTCATAAGTACAATTAGGCTATTCTTATTCAATCTTTAAAGAATTATATATCCATAAGCATTTTTAAGCTTTCAGGTTTTGTAACATTTACAGATCAATTATAGAAATAGATTATTTGGCTGTGTAGATAAAAAGATCCAGAGCTTTATCCATCTGCACAGTGTCCTAATTTTCTATTAATATGGCAAGTAAGATAAATACAAATGGATATTTTCTTTGAATACTTCTGTGCATTATTTATATTTAAGAATTTTATTTATCTTAATGCTGGAGAGTATTTTGAGGTCACTTTTAATCCCATATTTAAAATATAAAGAAGCTGATACTAGAGAAATAACTCAAGTCTCTGATCTAGTTATTGGCACTGCTGACATCTCAATGTGCTCTATAATGTCATACTCACATTTGAGAAAGAGTAAATAAAGTTGCCCCAAGTCTTTGAGATTTATGTGGCCTATGGTTGAGTTATTACTCTAGGGACAACTGAGTTTAGTGATATTAAATTTGGACCACAACATCATTCTTCTTAAATTAAAAAAATATTAAAACTACAAACTATTTCTTAGCTTAGATCCAACTGATAAACTACTAAACATTTCTTTGTAATGTCAATATTGATACTTAATCTACATATAATTGAAATCCATAATGATAATTTGAGTTTATATTTTATGAATTTGTCTATAGATGCCATTGGAATTGTGTCCAAATTTAATTTTATAATCTTACTACATTTGCATAGCAGTAGAACCTTCCATTTCATTGTAGTTGTTGCTACACAGTCAATTTTCTTAACTGTGTGAAAATATTTGCCTAATGATGCTTTAAATCCCATAAGGCATACCTTCTGAAAGAGCAGCACATGTTCAAAACATCTCCAAGCCTCACAGTTCCTGGCTAATGAATAACAAGTTTTCTCTCCAGACCAGATGCAGACCATTCTATTTTTTTCCCAGGGGTTTGAGGTAATTTAAAGGAGCTATGAGATGCCCAGTTTTCCAGGTGGCTCTGGCCAATTTACTCCTATAAATACTGCTAGATTCAGGGATATCTGGCATTTAGAGACTAATAATTTCTTTTCTTGAAGCTCAGCATTTGTCAGGAAAATGGGCAAGTGAAAAGAGCTGAGTCATTGTTAGCCAATCATTTACATATGAGCATCCAAAGCAATTTCTATTTCCCTAAAACTCATGTCATAATTTACATAATGGATGTTATCATACTTTCTGAAATGCCAAAGCAGTTCAATAGAAATAATAATATATCAACTGTTAGAAATTATTTTTATGTATTTTTCTAGAAAATAGCATCAGTACTTTACCTGTGAGATTATAACACTGCGGGAAAGAATATTTATAAGCATTTTCTAGCCTTTTATATTAAAATGTTTATTCTCTGTTTAATAAAGTCACTGAAAGAGTTCACTATAACACATGGATATAAGTCAATATAAGTCTGGAAAATACATATCTGTACCTAATTGTATGACACTTTAAAACTCGACATATCCTCATAGAAGTGACATATATAAAATAATTTACAATAGTATTTTTAGTAAACACAAGGGGAATAGGCATGCTTATATATTATTGGAAACACCCATGGCTCATATAAGTATAAATTTATTAAGGGGCAGACAAAATAGGTTTAAGGTTAGAATACAAATAAATACTATGATAATTAATAAATAATACAAATAAACTCCTTCATGTACTCAAAACTGTAACCCTACTTTTGCCCACCCTTGTACTTTGAGATGGTACTTTGTTAGTTTATAGCAAATTTATATTATTTAATTTGCTGATCAATTTGTCTATGAGGAGCTATTAATTATCGAAACAAACAGGTAGAAGGGTTCTGAATAGTCTGAAATGCACCTCTATACCAGGAATCTAGAACATACAATTAAACCCAGAAACTAAACTCATGCTAATAACCCTCAGAAAAAAGGCCCATAGACCCAAACACTTACAAAGATTTACTCCTCCTGTAAAGCTCCAACCATTCTATGCATGGAAAGAAATGAAAATTTAATATAAACTATGTTTAGTAATCATTTTTATCATTTTCTAATTTTGAAAGTGTCAAGAAATCCAAATGACTATTAATTAACTTGGTTTAATATTGGCCTAAAGTCTTAAAGTTGAGTAAAGATCTAGAAATTTAATTTCAGCATGTCATTTACGATATACACAACATTAAAGACTTTAGAAGATACCCATTATTATAAATTTAGTCAAACTTAATTTGATGTATTTGTAATAACTTGTGGAAATAATGTAAACTTACCTTAGGGCTAGAATAGTTTAAAAATATAATTCATGAAAACTCAAACCGAAATCTTCTCTTAACTAAAGTATTGTGATAATATTATATTTGCATGTAATCAAACTAGTGAAAATGCACAGAGTTAAAGCAATAGCACTGTAATCTTTTCAGTCATCTATTTATAAAAGATAAAACATTAAAATTTTAAAGTAATTAAGCACCTGCTTCATACGTCAGAAATTATGATAAATGATCTTCAGTTTCCCAAGAGAGGGGAAATGTCGGAGACAAATGGCAATAGATGTGAGAGGGATTAGACTGACAGGAAATCATCACTGTTCACAGTTAATTATCTTCCTTGTACAAGCATGTCTTGTCTTATTGTGCTCTGCTTTATTGTGCTTCACAAATGCCGCAGATTTTACAAATTGAAGGCGAGACACTCCACCAGCAAAAAATTGTGACTCATTTTATTGTGATACTTACCATAGTGATCTAGAAATAAACCCCCAATATCTCCAAGGATGCCTGCATAGTGAGGGGAAATTTCTCAGAAGTGGAAAAAATCATTTTAACTTGCTCACACTGTGCTTGGAGGAGAGAGAGGATCCACTGGTTCATATGAATGTAAAGCTCGTGTTCATTAATCCACATACTATGGAAGTAAACAAGAAGATTTTCCCACATTTTTTTTTTAATTTTTATTTATTTTTAGGGAGAGAAATAGCAATGTATGGTTGCCTCTCACATGGCCCTCACGGAGACCTGGCCCGCAACCCAGGCATGTGCCCTGACTGGGAATCGAACCGGGACCGCTTGGTTCCCAGCCTGCGCTCAATCCACTGAGTACACCACCAGGGCTGATTTTCCCACATTTAAATAAATTATTTTTCTTTTAGACAGACAAGACAGAGTGTTTTCTCATAAGGTCTCTTTCATTGTTAAGCATTATTTCTTTAAATAAATTCCACCTTCATGGGGAGAAGGGGGTGGTGGGTCAAAACACACACACACAGAGACAAAACCCAAAAAATGTGTGTTTCTACTTTTCTATTACTATTTTGAATTTGCTCAGTATTAGTGGATTCCATGTCAAGAATATGAGAGTAAAGCTTTCACAATGGTCTCTGTATAAGGGTAAAAATAACGTAGATCTTTGCCACCTCCCTGAGTCCTCTCTTACAAGTTCCCTTTTTGCTTCCTCCTCTCAGCCTCACTGGACTTAATGCCATTAATTCAGACATGAGCACCTGCTTTTGCTTTAGCTGTTCCTTCTGACATTTGTTCTTCCTTCAAATTTCTGAATGGTTTACTCTCTTCATTCACCTTAAAATCCTTGTTCAGCCATCACCCCCTTCTCCGTTAGGCTACCCAGAACAATGCGCCACCCCCACCCACCCACCAACATCTGCAGTTCCATTGTGCCTTCCCTCCTTCATTATACCCTGTAAGACTTGTCACTTCTCACACACTGTAGAGTTAGTTCTGCATTGTCTTTATCAGTCCCCCGTCCTCATTTCCACCCACAGAAAAAGTCAAAACAACAGAAGGTCAGTGATACCAATTTTTGTCCCTGGAGAACAGTGTCATCCCCATAACAGGTATTAACTAGTGGATTGAAGAGCACAGATAATTTTTCTCATGACGCCCAAGTATAAATATAGGGAACAAGTTCATAATTCATCCCTATTACAACAAAATGTTGCTCTGAAATAATAATTTCCACATTTTTCTCAATTCTATATTTGAGACTACCACAATTTGTCTGAATTGTATATTTTGAAGGATCATATATCTTATCATATATTTAAAATGATTAAATATTCTGCATTCTAGAGTTATTCATTTGTTGGCTGGCAGAGTTTATTGCACTAGTTTTCCCCTGAAAAAGTCGCCGTGAGTATTTTATTAACTCACTTTCTCATGTTTTAGAAAGACAATAGAATTGGATATAAAATTTTGAAGTCACACTATATATAAGAAAACATTATATTATGTCAGGTATACCTTTGTCCAAAGTAAATAAAAATAAATGAAAAGAAAACCATCTCAGCACTATATTTTAGTTTAAAGTTTTTCATTGCAGAAACCTGAAGACAGACAGGCTTTTTCTCAGAGAATTTGCATTCCTTTTCCATCTTTAAAGTCACCACATCATAAGAAAAATTCTTTGCATCAATCATCCTACATTAATTTTCTTGGTACTGTGTGTTCTTTTAATCGTTAAATGCATACGTATTTTAAAATAAATTCATTTCATTGTTTACCTTTATGTTGTTGCCTCTCTATTTTCCTCTCATCTGAAGAATATTTTATGTACATTTGGATCTGCTTTGTTTGTCATATTTATTATTTTCTAGTATTGATTTTATGTTTTTGTCCTTTCTAGTTTATGAATTTATATGTTGGGACTTATTTGAGTTACTTAGTCAAGTACTCTGTTCCCTAAACTTTTTGGATATGCTAGTAATTGCATTGTAATGGATGTTACTAATATACTTTAGTTCTATATTTTATTTCCCATAATTTTATTTTGTTTTCTAGGTTCTGCAAGCTCAATAATCTTTCTTTTATACACATTTATACTTTTGAAATTTCTTACTAAGGAAAAATTATGTCATAAGTTTGTAACCACTGTGGTGAGCTATTAGTATAAAGACTTTTTTTCCTTGATACTTTTTCCATGTGCTGTTACTTCTTGTTTCTGTGAGTAGATGTTATGATTAGAAGGTTCTCCGGGTTAAACAGCATATGAGCAGATACAGAAATGGGAAAAAATGAAGAGGCAGGATCTTCAAACTCATTAGGGTTTGCTGTTTGATACTTTGTGTACTTGCAATATTATCAGTTTGTCTCCATAGCAGACGTTAGGATAATCCCAATGCATGTATTCCTTTAAGCTTATTTTTTCTTGTTCCCAACTACTACTCTTCGGTACCATTGTCCCCTTAGTATATGGGTAGTCACAGTTAAGAGGATTTAAAAAAATTTGCCATATAACTTAATTTCAAATAATCTCCTAAGTATGAGAGAGAAGGATGGAGAGAGTGGGAGAGAACCCTGACTTTGACTAAGATTTTTCCCTGAAAGAGCCTTTCAAACTGGAAGAGGCAGTTGAAAAAAAAAAAAACATTTTTAAGATTTTATTTATTTATTTTTAGAGAAAGGGGAAGGGAGGGAGAGAAACAGCAATGCGTGGTTGTCTCTCATGCACCCTCTAGTGGGGACCTGGCCTGTAACCCTGGCATGTGACCTGACTGGGAATCAAACCAGAAACCCTTTGGTTCTCAGGCCGGCTCTCCATCCACTGAGCCACACCAGCCGTAGCAATATTTATTCATTTAATTTGTTTTTTTAATTCTCATCCAAGGATATGCTTATTGATTTTAAAGAGATAGGAGAGGAGAGTAATTAACTCCAGACTGTTAATCACTATGTTAACTGCAGCTCCCATTTATGTACTTATTTACTTCTTCTTAACTAATATTTAGATTTCTATACAGCTTGCCCATAAGAACCTTATTCTTGCTACTCAGATTTTAGGGCAGTTTTATTAACATAATTCCATTTTCTCATTATCTTTACTCTTTTATTACTTACCTAATTGTCTCATCTCTTTATACTAAAGTTTAATGGTAAAACTGAATTAAATCTGTATCTGGAGTTAAGAGAGCTAAATTATGGAATTTCTGGGCCTCTCACTCTGGAAAGTTATATAACCTCTCCGGTTATTATTGATAAGAAAAAGGAAATAGTTAAAATTGCTTGCCATGGAGGTCTAAGAACCTGCTATGATTTCTAAAAATGATATGCCATGATGATCTGTGTTAGTTAATCTAATGTTTTGATAATAAAAAATATCAGGGAGAGTGTATGCATGTGAGAAAGCCAAACCATTATCTTTTTGAAAAGTGTTGATCTACACGTCTTTAAGGAGAAACAATCACATCACTAATAATGTAAAGCTCTTTCGGGTTGAGACATGTAGAAAAAGACCTTATTAGTTTATGTTTAAAAACAATATTCTAGTTTTCTCTTTAGACACTTCAGTAAAGTAGAGCCTATTTGTTGAGAAGATTGCATGAATCACATAAGCATTAAGGAAGTCTAATAAAAGTTAATATTTTCTATTTCCACAGTAAACCATGGTTTTGATTGTCTTTCATGCTTTTTAGTTAGCTACAGAATTTCACATTGTTTCAAAAACAAATTCTCATGAAATATCAACCCAGAGCTCTATAATTTCAATTAACTTTCAAGAAAACTGTGATTTTTTTCTTTCATGTAATCTAAGGAAAAACTACAAAACATAAAAATTATAGTGAGAAGGATCTGCAAAATTATTGTTTTTTATCTTGAGCTAGGATATAACTAGTATTGCAGATGTATAACTGATTATTTGTAAATTGCATAAACTATGTAACAATGTTGTCATGAAATATCAGTAATCCAAATGTTTGAGCTTCATAAAGGACTGTATTTATAAAATAGCATTCTGAAAATTTAAGTAGAAATCATTTGTGCATTTGGAAATTTTTTATATTCACTATTAGAATATTCAATACCCCTACTAATTATTTTATCGTAGCCAATATACTATAATCTGCCATTTCATCAGCTTTAAAAATAAATAAAATATTATTTTAGAGTTGTTTTCATTTCATTGTGGGTATACAATACTATTAACTGAAAGGAGGAGAGGATTTATCAACCACATTTGCAAGGTATAGAGTCCATATTCAGTGATTTGACTTCTCTATTCAAGAGGTAATGTTGAAATGCAATCATGTAAAACACAGTTTGTCTTTAATATATGAAAATTTAAACCGAATTCTCTTTGTTACTTTACAATGGCAAGTAATTGCCACCTAATAAATATTTTCTGTGAGAAAGCATACTTTCAGTCAACATCCTCTTTCTCCCCTAATGTCTTAGATTTATATAAATAGGATTTTTACTTAGAAATTAAGAACAACTAATTATATTACCTCCCTTTCAAGTAGTAATTTTAATTTGCTAAAAATTATATATATAATTTTACATTTTATACACACACATTTGTGTGTGTATGTGTGTATATGTATATATATTTGGGGGTACCAAATTACTTGATCTTGATCTGAAGGAATGGTACAAATGAAAGACACAAGTGGATGATTTGGTACACGTTACAGAAAAGGTGAAGGTAACTTCAACATGCACGTACTGCTTTGGTGACCAGGGAAGTCACCCCCATGGCCATGGGAAGGCAGCCTAAGGCTGAGCTCTCTTTGCTGTCTCCCCAGGTGTGTTTTTGAAAGAGATCCTCTGCCCTGTCAGATGCAGAGGGCCCCGGACTGCGTGAGCTGGTTGCATGGTCACCCAGTCCTCTGATGGACTTCACCTGCTCACCCCAGCACCAAACCTCAATGAAAGCGCACACAAATGAGGGTCATTTTTTCCAGTGGCCAGTTTGTGTGAGCCCAGTAGTCACTGATTCACATTTTTTTCCCAAATGTAATGCACCCTCCATCACATTCAGCCCATTCTCCCAGTCATCATGCTCTGGTGTCTTGATGTTCTGAAAGAAGATTAGGCCATCTCTCTGGTTCCACAGCTTCATCAGTTTCTCAGAGCTTGGCAAGGTTCTTCAAAGCCACATCACTGTGGTAAAATTAGTCAGACATGGACAAGGCGATGCAGGAAGCACAGAGTTCCAGGTTGATCTGGCAGTTAATGGCAGGCTCTGAGACCTGGGTGTAGTTCTTGTGCCCCTGTAAGGAGGACTCAGTTGTCATGGTGGGTGGCTGAGGACAGGTGGCTTCGCTGCATTGGAATGGTGGTGTGGCATGGCCTAGAGGCCGTCTGAGGGCACTGTGAGGGGGAGGCAGAAGGATGTATGTGGGCAGCTGGCTGGGATGGGGGTCCAGCGCCTAGTTGCATTCCAGCATTGTTGAAGCAGAAAACCACATACATACATATATACTTACACACATACGCAACATATAGATTATACTTATTTTGTATACCAAAACAGCGACCACAAAAAGAATAACAATGAACGTATTAAGTTCTGAATCCAGCAGAGACATTGTTTATTTGAAGTAGTTTGGAGAAGAAATAGTTTTAACACATGAAGAGCTATCACAAAGTTATCTTACAATGGTTTTAATACCACAATTTGCTCTAAATTTTGAATGCTCCCATTATCAAGTAAGATTCAAATTTTCTATATGTTACACATGCTGAATATATATAGAAAAAATCTGGCTCACCTCGACAGGAAAAAATGTCTTAAAAGGATACATGTAAAATTTTCAATTGCTCTCCCTTTGAAGGAAAGCAATTCTTTTTTTGTTTGTTTTAGAGAGAGGGGAAGGGAGGGAGAAAGATTGGAAGAGAAACATTGATGTGAGAGAGAAACATTTATTGCTTGTCTTTTGTAAGGGACCCAACCAAACACTGAACTCAAAACCTAAATTGTGCCCTTCCTGGGAGTTGAACCTGTGATCTTTCACTTTGCTGAATAATGCCTGACTGAGCCCCACCAGCCAGGGTGAAGCAAGGCATTTTTATCCTTATTGTACTAATCAATATCTATACTTATATCTATATATATGTGGTTGAAATACTGTTACAAACTTTAAAATTAAACATGATTCATAAGTATTCAAAAATTAACCTGAGTTATTTTAATGACTATCAAAATTTAGAATCCTGTTAAAAAATACTCTAGCTCTAGGATATATCTTTTGAAATTATACTAACATGTTGAAATCTGAAAAGGATAAAAATATCCCTTTTTCTGAAACAATATATATGACATTTTCAGAAGTTCAAGGTATAAGAAAGAAATGGCACCCATGGAAATGACAGCCGATCAGACCACGAGAGATATGCCTCTCCTAATGGCAACTCTGAATCTGCTGAGCTGCTACAGTCTCTCATGTTCACAGTTGACATTAGAATCTTAAACTGAGTTTGTAGAAATCTATGGAAATCCAACATGCTTTATATATCTTTATGCTATCAAATTCTGAAATGTTGTCATGGAACATTGTCTTGAATATTATCACATGATTTTTAAAAAACGGTTTAATATGTAATAAAGTAGTACACATTTGCATACATAATTCATAATTTCTTATGCATAAATATTTAATGTGTGATTGGATTAAATAATGGAAGCATTATAAAATTTTTCCTTAGAATATCTATTTCCACATTTTGAAATAAAATAAGTCTTTTTATGTATTGTGGCCTTATACTGATGGGAAGGTGCACTGAGCTTTCAAATGCTGAAATCTGATGTTTGAAGACAATGGAGAGAGTATAGCTACCTATATCTCTGTTCCTGTATCCATGGCCAAGTCTGCGTTCATATCCACATCATTTATGCCTATTTATATATCAATGTATAGAGAGAAATTTAGATATTCAGTTTTCAAAAACATTTATATTTCTTAATCACTTATAGAATAAAGGTTATTTAAGTAGTCCTATGATGCTAATATGATATTATTTAATGTGCCATGTACGTAATTAAAAATATGCTATTACACAGTCTTTCAGCCATTGTTTACAAGACCATAATTAATCTTCATAACTTTTTTTTTTACCTTTTCATACTATATTCATTTTGCTCTTAGGCACCACTTAAACTTCTCAGAATTTTTCAATTGATAAAATGACCTAAAAGTTCATTTTTGAAAGTCAGAGTCTTGACTATTTTAGGTTTATCTATTCTTCCCCATTCACCTTTACAATAGGACCTGACATTATAAGGAGACACCAGACGATCCCATGGGTTCTAAGAAATATACTCCTATATAAATGGTTGAGTTTGCATCAGAGATTATTTGCAAATAAAAGAATGCACAATGTTAAGTGAAAAAGTGGCATTTATTTTAATAATAAAAAGATACTTCTCAGCAGACACTGTCTACCCTCCACTTAACAACACATGGCAAATGCCCTGACCATCCAAAAGATCCATAGCAACTGTTTTCTCTGATTTCCTCTCTCCTGAAGACATTAAATCTATCGCCACTTCTTTTTAGGCATTTCTTATATTTCTTTCCCTGTAGGTCAACTTCTTTATGTAAATTGTTTCTTCATTCCTATGATTTCCCTAGCCAGCATTAAATAATTTGAGTGAATCTGCAAAAGCCAATTCCTAAATTACAGGAATGGGAACTGATTGGCCAGCATCAGCCAGGTACAGGATACCATGTGCACTTCCCTTTCAGAAAGGTGAAGAGAATTAAATCTCCAAGTCAGTGGTAAGGAAGAGGAAGTTGTCAGCTTAGAAAAAGTGATTGAAATTCCGATTCCAGTTAAACTGCCAACAATGAGTACAGATGATTAATGATTGGAGCTGAAAGAATTACTTAGACATACTTAGAACCAAAATATTAGCATCTGATTTAATACTTCAAAGGTAAATAAATTCTAGTTAGATTAAATAAATAAAAATAAAATTCATAAGACTACTAGAAGGAATCGTTTTTCAATTGTACTTTAGAATTAAGAATAACTTTCTAAGAAGAAAAATATGACATCGAACAGATCTAGCTACATAAAAGTTAAATTCTCAATTTTATAAAACAACTTAGATGAAAGTCAAAACACAATGGTGCTTTTACATACTTACAGGATGAAAAGACTCAAATTATGTGACAAGTAAAAGATAGTATTCTTACTATTAAGCAACATTTACAAATCAATAAGGCAAAGTTTGAAGCAGACAGGAAAAAAGAAAACAACTTGTTTTAAAAAACACAAAAAAGGACATGAATAGCATATAATCTTATGCATGAAGTTTCCTCTCACCATTGATCTGAAACAAGTAAGTTTATCTGGTATTGAGCTGCTATTATCAAACATAAATAAGTACAGCTTCATAAAACATAATACTATGGAGTTTTGGAAAAATTATATAAAATAAGAAATTGGCCCTGGCTGGTGTAGCTCAGTGGATTGAATGAGGGCTGCGAACCAAAGGGTCACTGATTTGATTCTCAGTCAGGACACATGCCTGGGTTGCAGGCCAGGTCCCCCCAGTGGGGGCCACATGAGAGGCAACCACACATTAATGTTTCTGTCCCTCTCCTTCTCCCTACCTTTGCTTCTGTCTAAAAATAAATAAATAAAATCTTAAAAAAAGAGAAAGAAACCAATAAGTGGAACCTAATCAACAAAACAAACAATCAAACAAAATAGAAATAGAGACATTGAGATAAAGAACAAACTGACAGGAACCAGAGGGGAGGGTGAAGGGGATAATGGGGGGAAAGAGGGAAGGTCTACCAAGGAACACGTAAGAAGGACACATGGACGAATCCAAAGGGGGCAGGTTCCAGGGTGGGAGGTGGGGGTGAGTGGGGTAGAGGGCTGTGGTGGAGGGAAAATGGAGACGATTGTATATGAACAACACTAAAAAAGAAAAAAAAAGAAAGTATATAGTTGTTGAAACTGATAACTGATATATTTCACATGATAGTTTAGGAATTTATTTAGAAAACTATAGAAATATGCACACACTGAAGAAATGATTTTAATGGTATAAAGTTTTTCCAAGATCATGGAAAGAAATGAAAGTTAAAAAAGCTGTAAGAATAAGAAAATTATTAATCATAATACTTATAATAGTAAAACAGGAAAATTTGTTAAAAATAGTAAATGAGTGAAGCTCTGGAACGTTCATACAATGAAACGACATTAGAAAGAAACCTGAAGAGAACTATCTAATCAGTTTGAAAAATTGAGGATCTTCAATTAAGTATAAAAGACCTATCACAAAATAATATATATTATCACAATGTTATAAATTTTACAGAGTCAAACATAACTTTGGAAGGACATACATTAAAATGCAACAGTTGTTTGATTCACTGAGTGTGAGTGACTTTTTTTTGTATTTTCCTTCCCAATAAACAATTTTAGCACAGTTGTATTAGGTATAGCAATGCATTAAGAGCATAAAGGCCCCACAGCGTTGGAGAGCCTTATGTTTGACTCTCCTTACAACACATCAGGCACAGAACCTTGACAGAGTTAATTAATGTGTTAATACTTACTTTCCTATAAAATTATAATATTAATACTTACTGATAATTCTAGTATGAATTATTATACAGCTTAAATGGTTTAAGATAACACTGAATGTAATGCCTATAATATAGTAGATGTTTAGTACATAATATTACTAATTTAAAAATATCACCTACATTATTTAAAATAAAACTATGCAGATAATAAGTGAAGAGCAGGATATAAAGCTTGGTTCTGTACCCTGCATTATACTTGTGTATTAAGAAGACACAGGCCCTCTACTTAGAGATGTGTAGCACATCAAGGTGCTGAGTCCAGAGGGTGGGTGGGTGCTGCACTTTAGTTTGCATTTGTTGTCAGCAGTTGCATCCCAGCAAAGGGCTGAATCCACTCACAGGAAGGAGTCTTTCTCTACATATAGACATATTGCACAGAAATCAAGACATTGGTGAGAGGGTTTTGGCAACAGTATTTAAGTGGAGAGAAGCTGGCTTTTGACAAATTAAGGAGTGAGAAAGGCAAGTATTATATGATTTCACTCATACGTGAAATCTAAAGACCAAATTCACTAACAAACAAAATAAAGACAGATTCACAGACAGCAGGCTGACAACTCTAGGAGTGGGGCTGTCTGGTCAAGGGATGGAGCAAAAAAGCAAAAGAACTCATAAACACCGATCACAAACAACAGTGCGGTGAGTGCGGAAGGGAGTGTATGGAAGTGAAAGAGGTATACAGGGGATAAATGGTAATGGGAAAAATAAAATGAACTATTTAAAAATAAAAAGTAAATAAATGTTAGCGTATACGTAGATATGAGGACAGGTGATTGGACTTCCTTTCTCAGCAAATCCAGAAGTTCATCAGTTAAATGGGAGTCTGAGAAAGGAGATAAAAATGTGTGAAAACAGCAGAAAAAGGTGCAGAATAGTCACTTAAGAAAGTGGAGAGATTACAAAAATGACTTCCCTTAAAGCTTAGAGAGAATTTAAAATGTGATTACGTAGCCTGGTTATGTGCCATTAGTTGGTCATGCCAATTCTCAGATTCAGGACAAAGTTAACAGAGATACTGAACTAGGATTAGAGTACAGCCAAGTTGGATGATAAAACTGGTGCAGTTTGAGAGTATAAGCAAGGAAGTCACTAAAAAACTGTTCACAGAATTAGCTTGGTTTTGATGAAAGACCAAAACGAAAGGTTGAGGAAAAGTGAAAATATTGTGGAATTAGTGAATATACATGCATCCTGGTGGCTATGCTGGTTTATCAGAGTGGGGTTGCTAGAGGCATTGAGTACAAGCCAGAAGTCAGGAAGTCAAGTTGACAGAGTGTGATGCTTGAAATTCAGATGAGGGAGAGGTTACTATTATAAGTAACGACAAAGGCCAGGTCATGGCGACAGAGCCTAGCGGCTTGGATAGCATGCAAGATTAATTCACAGTAGTTAAAGAAATGGAGATGCCAAAGTATGGTGAGGCATTCCGTTCACTCTGACAAGTGAAATTATACAAAATTCTAACAGGTAAAGTAGTAGTGAGATGGAAGCTAAAGTCAGCAAGAATTGGGAGAGACCAGAGTATCAGTAGATTATGCAATAATGAGAGGTCTCATAGGGTAATATATGATAGCATGGGATTCATATCACTTTGTAAGATAAAGGATAAACTGGGAACAGCAATGGGAAAAAAGGATACAAACCCTGCCTCTACTGGCAGGAACCAGGATAAAAGAATTATAGAGGAGACAGTGTACTAGGTTTCCCTTCTGGAGAAAAGAGAACCCAAGTACACTGTTGCTGGGAATGCAGCTTGGTGCAGCCACTGTGGAAAACAGTATGGAATTTCTTCAGAAAACTAAAAATGGAACCCCCTTCACCCAGTAATTCCACTCCTTGTATTTTACTCTAAGAACCCTGAAACGCCAATTCAAAAGAACCTATGTACCCCAATGTTCATAGCAGTGCTGTTTACAATAGCCAAGTGCTAGAAACAACTTAATTGCCCATCAGTAATGAATGGATCAAAAAACTGTGATGCATTTACACAATGGAATACTACACAGCTAAAAGAAAGAAAGATCCCCTACCTTTTGTGACAGCATGAATGGAACTGGAGAATATTATGCTAACTGAAATAAAACAGTTGGTGAAAGGCAAATAACCTGTGATCTCACATATAAGAAGAATCTAATGAACAAAATAAACTACCAAATGCTCTGGTTTCTCCTCAGAATGGACAAATCTTTCACCTTTTACCAAAAAAACTAATGAGCAAAACAGAACCAGAGACATGGAAACATGGAACAGACTGGTAGTGGCCAGAATAGAGGAGGAGGTGGATAATGGTGGAAACAGGGGGAAGGGACAGTCAAAGAACATGTACGAATGACCACGGACATGGCGACAGTTTGGGGATGGACTGTGGGAGCAGGGGCTGGGCTGGGTTTTGGAGGCCAAAGCAGGGAAATTTGGAACTGTAATAGAATAATAATAAAAAAATTCATGTAATACAAAGAACAAGGGACCCAGCTAATATAAACTAGCAGGAACCTGAAGAATATGTGTAAAGAGTGGAGTAGATGGTGTGAAATATACAACTAGATAAGGAAGAATTTATTGACACGGTAGCACTCTCATGACTTAGAAATTAATGACCTACCCATGACACTTTGTCTCCTTGAAACTTGGGCAAGATTTAAATTAAAAGAGTTGGAAATTCCAGGAAAAAAAGAAAAGAAAAGAAAAGAAAGAAAGAAAGGGGTTTTGTGATGATGGAAGTTCTGTAAAATTAAATCTAAAAGGAGCAAAGATAAGAGTTCTCTACTTGTTCAATTAAATGTTTTATTTTTGATAGATTTTTTTTAGTTTTGTTTTTTTTAAATGTCAATCATTTAAATGTTAATGCAGCTCAAAATCAATAAAATAAATAAGATTTTCACTGAAAATGCAGCAGAGCAGTAGTGCCTGTGATCTGTAATCATTGTAGATTGTTCACAAAGTGTGATTCAGATAGAGTACCATGCAGGTGCCTGAAATCTTTCTTATCTCTCTACATTCCTTTAACCATTTTTCTTTTTCTGTTCGATGGTAAAAATATTTTTTGTCCACTACTTGCTGCTATATATTGCCACCATTATGGTTACATTCTGAGTTGTAAAGGGGATAGAAAACAGTGCTGAACTTGGATATATTATTATCCAAGGAAATATTAGCATTTCTAAATACCAGTGTCTTATTTAGGTTAACTGACTACTAAGACTGTTGAATTATTTGCCCAATATTTCAGTACAAGTTCTAATATATCTTAACATATTTTTTAAAGATTTTATTTATTTATTTTAGAGAGAGGGGAAGGGAGGGAGAAAGAGAAGGAGAGAAACATGAATGTGTGGTTTCCTCTAACACAGCCCTCACTGGGGACCCAGCCCGCAACCCAGGCATGTGCCCTGACGGGGAATTGAATTGGAACCCTCTGGTTCCCAGCCCATGCTCAATCCACTGAGCTACACCAGCCAGGGCGAATATATCTTAACATATTTAAAATGTATCCCTTTAATTTTATCATCCTGATTTGAATTGTCTTACCAGTTTGATTTTATTCTATGTGCCTTGCTTAATACAACCATACAACAGTTTTGCTATTGAAGTATTGTCAGTTCAGCAGTCTTTGAACTGTTACTCATCTCCCTTTGACGTATTTAATCTGTCTTTGACAAGGGTTTTAAATTATATTCATGAAGGTTGTTAGAAAATATTTTACAGAGGAAAAATTGTCATTCAGAAACAGAAAAGAAGGTTTATCAAGAAACTAGAGATGTTGAAATATGTAGATAGTTATTAGCCTATAGAATTTTTTTCTAACAAGGTGGAAAATAGCAAAATATGGGATGATGATACTAGCAGATGCCCAAATATTGGCACGTTTCTTTCTGTCTGTCTGTCTTATTTATGTTTAATTGAAATATATTGGACATATAATGTATAAATTTAAGATGTATAACATGTTAATGTGATACATTTAAATATTGTAATATGATTGCTGTTGTGGCGATACTTAGCGCCTTTATCATGTTACATACTTACTCTTTCTTTTTCCTGATTGGAATAATTAATTTCTAGTCTCTTAACAAATATGATAATAATACAATATTCTCATCTGTATTGACTATATTGTGTATTACATCTCTAGAGATTATTTACTGCTCGTTGCAAGTTTGTCTCATTTAGAAAAACCTGTCTTATCCCCTACACCCCCATCCTCTGGTGACCACTATTTTACTCTCTATTTTTATGAATTTGACATTTTTTAGATTTCACATATAAGTGATAGCATGCAGCATTTGTCTTTACCTAACATCTCGTTTAGCATAAAGACCTGAAGGTTCATCAATAGGTTGTTGCAACTGGTAGGATATCTTTATTTCTCATGGTTGAATACATATACATGCCATATTTCCATTACTCATTCATCTGTTGATATGAACTGAGGTTGTTTCCTTATCTTGTCTATTGTAAGGATTGCTGTAATAAGCATGGGAGTAAATATATCTCTTTGATATCCTGTGTTCATTCCCTTTGTGTATATCATCGGAACTGGAATTGCTGGATATTAGGGTAGATCTATTTTTAATTTTTTGAGGAAGCTCCAAATTGTTTTCTATAGTGGTTGAAAAAATGTCCTTCTCCACCAAAAATACACAAGAATTTCCTTCGAATACTTGCCAACTCTTGTTATTTTTTTTTGTCTTTTTGATCACAGCCACTTTAACAGGTGTTAAATTATATATTACTGTGATTTTGATCTTCATTTCCTTGATGGTTAGTGAAACTGATTCTTTTTGTATGCACCTATTGGTCATTTATATGTTTTTTTTTAAATGCCTATTAAATTTGCTTTACATATTTGTTTTTAGAGAGAGGACAACGGAGGGAGGAAAAAAGGGAGAGAATCATCAATATGTAAGAGAAACATCTGTTGGCTGCCCCTTGCACACTCCTAACCGGGGACCTGGCCCACAACCTGGCATGTGCCCTGACCAGGAATCAAGATGGGAACACGTGCTTTGCTGCATGATGAACAACCAACTGAGCCACACTGGTCAGGACTCTGTCCATTTTTTTTCTTTTTAGATTTTTTTAAAATTTATTTTTAGAGAGAGGAGAAGGGAGGGAGAAAGAGCAATGTATGGTGGCCTCTCACATGGCCCCCACTGGGGACCTGGCCCGCAATCCAGGCATGTGCCCCGACCGCACTCAATCCACTGAGCTACACCAGCCGGGCCTGTCCATTTTTTATTGGACTTTTTTCCATTCTTTTTAGTGAGTTGTATGAGATCCTTATATATTTTGAATATTTACCTCTTATTCAATATATGGTTTGCAGATATTTCCTCCCACTCTGTAGGATACCTTTTCATTTTGTTATTTACTTATTTCATTGTGCAGAAACTCTTCAGTTGACAATATCAATTAGAGGAATGCACTTTGATCTTATTTGTAATGAGAAATAGTTTTAAAATTTGAAATAAGGAAGTACCATAAGCCAAAGGAATAAAAAATTAAATAAGGAAGAGTAATACTAGAACATTTAGTCATCACTCCCATCTAATGGCAAACTTGTATTTTTCCCTATTTTAGTAAATGGTGCTGATTCATAGACAGTATTCAAGCCAGCCATTATTTTCCATGGCTTCCTTTCCCATCATACACATTCACTCAACCACCTAATTATTTTTTCATTGATTTATTAAAAATGTATGTGAGAGCCAATGTTCTTGGTAGAGTAATAAAAATGACCTTGCATTCTAATGAATGGCAATTTTATCTCCTAAACATTCCTAAACCTTTTCCACTTTTTTTTTCACCTTGATACCATTACTCTAGTCCAAGCCACAGAGTTTTCTCACTGAAACAACTACTATAACCTCTTGGCATCTGGTTTCCCTGCAACAATTCTTCATATTTTACAGCCACATCACAAGTGTAATTCCCAAAACCTTAGTTTAGTTTATGAGAACTTCAAGAACTGGGGTGGATGGGTCACATTTGAATATAAAGTACTTCTTAGTACTTCTTAAATTTGTATGAAAAATACAGTTATTGATATATATATATATATATATATATATATATATATATATATATATATACATGATTTATTTTTATTACTGTTGTTATTCTAAAGAAGAGGCAGCCATTCTGTTATTCTTTGATCTTTAAGAATAATAGTAGATTATAAATAGTTACATGTTGAATAAACAGTTGGCTTTAGAATTGGGGATAGAAAATTTTGGTAGCCTTTACTATATCATGCACAATAGCTAGATTGACTTATACAATAATTGAATCAAATAATCCATAAGTGGATTAATTATATTTGTCTTTATTTTGATAAATGACACTCAGTTTTGTTTTTTTGAGTCCATAAAACTTTGCCAGTTTACTTAAATTCCTTCATTCTCCATTTCATATTATCCCACTCTTTTTCTTTTCCTTTTAAATAGAATATTGTATTTATTTATTTATTTATGTATTTATTTTCAGAGAGAGGAGAAGGGAGGGAGAAAGAGCAGTGTATGGTTGCCTCTCACACAGCCCTCACTGGAGACCTGGCCTGCAACCCAGGCATGTGCCCCGAATGGGAATCGAACCGGGACCATTTGGTTCCCAGCCCGCGCTCAATCCACTGAGGTACTCCAGCCAGGGCTCTTTTCCTTGCAACACAGCAAAATTACCTTTTTCACCAACCATCATTCTAGAATATTTTTAAGAAATTTAATGATTATTTTATGGAAGTTAGGAAAGTAGACAACACTCCTCTTCCCGATTTACCAGTAAGATTTTAAGTTGGATAGAATAATAAGCCTGTTTCATCATCTGTCTATGAGGACAGGAATGATGACAGAGCTGAGTAAAGACGTGCATTCTAAAAAACGAAAACTCTATGCCTCACGTGAGATTTAATCAACGCAAATAATTCAATTAAGATTAGAGTCATTGATGATACATTGCTTCTTGTAACGAAAGATAACTTATAACCATCAGGATGCCTGTGCATAGCTATGACTAGAGAAAAGTCGAATGTGGCTGCTGCTCACACTCTCTAAGAGCTCATTACAAAGACAATTTTAGTGATTGGAGAAACAATAAAATTCTGAAGTGTATTCCACTTATTAATCCTTATCCTGTGTGTATTTATTCAAAACTATGTCAAATAATTTGTTGGCTCTAAACATTATCTGAGATGTAATTTTATGATATCTAATGCATTATTTATATAGCAACAGAGAACTCAGATTCCAATAGCACTATAAGTCTGCAAGACTACATTGATTTTCTGGTAAAGATCTCCCTAAACTCATAGAATGGTAGAAATCATGTACTGCCCATTGCATTTCTGTATTATAACTTATGGCCTAATAAATCAGTTTACTTTCAGTAATTACCTGGTAATGCTCTTTTTATTCTTGACATTCATTAGTCACTGAAAGTGAAAATGCCAAGGAAACAAATCGTGCCTGATTTAGAAGATATTTAAATCTGTATAGATTTCTGAGCATGATTGGAAAGTGGGAACGCAGCCTTACCTCCAGGACGATCAATACCAAGACATGTTGGAACCCAGGAAACCAGACTTCTCATGGGCAGTGATTTAACACCCCTGCAAGTGTGACGGAAACATCTGCTTTCTTATGTCTTTATTAGCAGATGTGGAGCCCCAATTACAGATTTAAGAGTGCATAGTAAAATAGCAAATCACCTAGTCTGCACAGTTTGTCACTTCAATTAACAATTGACATTTCAAATTATTGCTTCGAGTTTTAATTCCTCACGTACATTGTATTCTGCATTTTATAGTATTATAGAGACTTTTAAAAACTGTATTTTTATTTACATAAAGGCAATATTAGAATTAAAATTAGATTCAAGACATTGAAAACTTTATAGTAATTTTTTAGCATTATTCTATTACAGTTATCCCAATTTTTCTCCCTTTTCCCTCCTCAGCCTATCCCATCCCCCACTCCCACAGTCAATTCCCATACTGTTGTCCATAGCTATCGGGCATTTGTACATGTTCTTTGACTAGTCCTTTCCCCTTCTTTCCAACATTATCTCCAGACCTCATCTCCTCTGGCCACTGTCAGTCAGTTATGTATTTCCATGTCTTCGGTTCCATTTTGCTTGTTAGTTTATTTTGTTCATTAGATTCCTCTTATCAGTGAAATCACATGACATTTGTCTTTCACCAATTGGCCTTTTTGAGTTAGGATAATATTCTCCAGATCCATCTATGCTGTCACAAAATGAAGGAGTTCCTTCGTTCTTGCTCCTGTGTAGTATTCCATTGTGTAAATGTACCACAGTTTCTTTATCCACTCATCTATGGATGGGCGCTTAATTTGTTTCCAACACTATTCCAACAGGCTATTATAAACAGCACTGCTATGAACATTGTAGTTCATATGTTCCTTTGAATTGATGTTTCAGGACTCTTAAGGTATACTCCCAGCATTGGAATTTCTGGATCAAAGGCAGTTCCACTTTCAGTTTTTTGAAGAAATTCCATATTGTTTTCCACAGTGACTGAACCAGTCTGCATTACACCAACAGTGCACGAAGGTTTCCCTTTCTCTGCATCTTGGCCTTATTGTAAAGTAATTTCTCAGAAAAAAATAGTTAATGATCAGAATATCAACAGTACATTTACTCCGATTGCATAAATACAACAATGTCCATAATTTGGCTGTGGTTCAACAGAACAATATTAAAATGTTTATTAAAGTTAATGAAAGAGTCTTTCACAATATTTTATTTAGTTGTAATAATCTGTAAACTATTTCTAAAAATCACATTAACCAATAATATGATTTGTTGCTTTATACATATTTAAGACATAAAATTTTCAAAAAATTACATTATGAAGATGCCATTTACTTTTAAATTTGAGTTCATTTTTTTAAAAAGCAGACATCTGTGTTTATATAATATTCAAGAATAAAATATCTCTTTCCTAGTACTTATAGTTGTAGTCTTCTATAGAGAAAAGAAAAAGTAACATGAAACTTTATTTTCGTTGGCGGTTGGTAGTGTGGTTTGCAAATGCCATTTTGGAAGTCAACTATGCTGTGATGATCAGCATCTGCTTTGCTTCTTTCTGCATCTCACGTCAGTCCTATCCCATCTCCAGAATGTACTAATCAATCCTTCTATTTCTTCAGCCTTCCTTTCATTTATTCCTCCCTTTATGCCTATAAGCATCACCACTGGGTTTAATTTACTCCTCTGAAATGTAGTGTCCCGTTTACACTGCCTTGGCTTGCTTACGTCCTCTTGTCATTCCCACATTTGGAGAGCGTAGTTGCACTAAGTGCTGCTGCTTTCATGGTCTGTTCTCCCACTGTCATTTGCACATCTAAGATTGTACTGTCCATTCCCACTCTACTGAGACCGCCGTCAACTACTCACCGATACCCAACTAGTTAACGAGTCCGCTGTCTCCTCTCCCGCTGTCCTCCTACTTACTTATATTATTTAGAATATTGGACACCTGACTTTCTTATCTGATTTTTATGAACTGTTCTTTCTTTTTCTCCGTTTGTCTTCATTCTGTTTAAAGGTTTTACTTGTTCACCTCAATGTAGTTATTTCCCAAGGTTTTATTTCCAGCGCTCCTCCTTTCCCCATCTTCTCACTCTCTATAGGCCTTCCGGATCATCCGTGTTGTTTTAACAATTGTCCCATTGTTGGCTATCTTTAAATATGTCTCATCTTACTTGGGGTCAGAAAGTAACTGTATTGTGTCCATCAGAATTTGGCACATGGATATCTCACAAGAACTTTAAGTTCAAGATATTCTCATTATCATCGTCTTCATGTATGTATATTCACTGCCTCTGAGTGATTGAGCTTCCATTATGTCTTTTTATATTTTTCCATTCAGTTATCAATGTTCACATTTACCCTTTTGCACCCTTCATAATCACTTTAAAGAAAATAAAACACAATGACACAGCAGCTGGTTGGTTACAAATGCCCCTTTACTGTTTCAGAGAAGTGGGTGATTATCTACTCATCCCCCTCAATGATTATGTTGCATTCACTTCCACTAGCATACATTCGACCCATTCACATACACTTCTTTATTTGAGCACCACTGCTACTTATCTGCAAATATATTTAATGTGTGTTGCTGTGAGAGAATCAGAGAAAGCACTAGTCAAATTATGTATACTCACATGCAAATTTGGCTCTGTTTCTTTTCCCTTCAGTTTGTTAATATCTACTTGGTCTGTTGGATACTGTTTATGCTCATAAATTTGATGTTCTTCAGTTTGAAGCTCATCAGTTAGAATTCTCCATGGTAAATTAAGGGAAAATATAATTTGAAGTGTTTTAAATATTGCAAACATGTTCCTGACTTTCATACATCCAAAGAGTTCAGCAAAAAGGCTTAATGTTTTTACTGGAGTCTTATGATGCTATCAGATTTTTCCCTTGGTTGTGGAATTTCACTCATATTTGTTCTTCCCCTAGCAGTATGTCCTCTGGCTGGTCTCCTTCCTGGGACAGGGTAAAAGCAGCCCTACCAGGGCTCTGCATCTAGTCTCGTGAACTGTAGGAGAGAGAATTCTATCACGGATACTATAACCAAATCTGATATCCAATTGGACCAAATAAATGGCATTCCTTATTATTAAAGTTCCCTTTGTTATTTCTTCTGTGCCTTGAAGTGGAATCTTTCTTTACAATCTTATTGTTTTTCTAATCCTAGCTTGATCTCCACAAAGTCTACATTTTTCAGAATCACATCACAAAATAACATCATAGAAGCAGACAAATAAACAAAAATAAATTTAAATATATAATATCAGCAATAGAGAAGAAAATGTTCCCTTCTCCCCAAAAAATAAATGAAACTTATCAAACCATTAAACTCTTGGCTATATATATATATGATACATGTTTCCCTCCCCCATATTTTGAAAAGTTTTAAGTAGTGAAATTAAACTGTGTATGACTTCTTTTTGTTTTGTTTAGTTTTGTTTTGTTTGCTATACAATGTGCTCTACAACATAATTTGTGACCTGGAAAGTAGGCATTTCTTTGTTTATGAAGTTTACAAAAGCACAAAACCAAATCCGGATGCAGTTCATTCATATGCAGATTTTTCTGGCAAAAGCCAATGCTGCAGAAAATAAAATCAAAGTGTTTTTAATTCTGCTATGTATTAAACTGTTTCCACCATCATAAGTGTGCTCTGCAGCATGTGATTCCATGTAAGATTATATTTTTAAAATGCAAATGACAACATCTTAAAGTTTCAAAATCAATTTTTGGGCAGAAACAAAGTAGTCATAATTTTTCTCAGTTCAAATTTTGGTTATATCCGTTTCCTTGTTCAAGTCACTTTCCATCGAGTTTCAAATTTTCTCTCTGTGACATGAATTTGTTGGAGGAGGTCATCAAGGGGATATGACCACTGGTAGACCAGCAAGTGGGACACAGACAATCAGAGGTGCTTTGCCCTTTCCCAGTCCTTGAAATGTACTTTCGGCCTACTGTTGCGGCAGCGGGAGCTGTTTTCAAGGATGCAGACTTAAGAGGGCAATGCATTGTTGAGATCCTCTGGCAGGTATATGTGACTGAACCTAATTAAGGCCTCTGTAAACAGTTATGTTCCCCACCCTTCAACACAAGCCTTGTTTGTCGTAAGTTCCGTTGCTTGTTACACTTGCCACCTGTCAACCTGGAGTGGTCTGCCCTTTCTCCCATCTCTCCATGTCCTTTATGCACAGTGTCCATTGTCAGGTTTCCCCAGGGAAACCCCTGAGATTAAAAACAAATGAGATTATAATACATACTGCATAATATTACTTTGAAGGTCGGTAGAGGCAAATGCAACTCTTGAACAGTGATAGGCACACAGTCAACATTAACAAAAACCATGACTACCGTTATGATTGTTGTTATTCACTCTTGGGAAATACTCTAAAAGCCAAGGTTAATTGGTTTGCAAATGCTGAATTTTATCTAGAGGAAAAAGACCTTCATTGGCATTCCAAGAATAAAAGTTAGAGGCCTGAGCACAAAGATATACAACAATGGATAAGCATGTACTATAGTTAATAGCCTTCCTCTTGCCCCAGAGTAAACAAGTTTACCCAGCAAGCAGGAAGACAAGTTTGGAAAGAATGAGGGCAACATCAGGGTAAGATAAAGAGCTTGAGATTTCAGTATTCACCTTGCTTCTACTCTCATGGTAACTCTAAACAGGTGTGGGGAATTTCAGTGCATTGCATCAAGAGATTAGACCTTTCTAGAGATCCTCTCCATCCCATGTTGTGCTGGACTTCCTTGGCAACTCAATTTTAGCATAGCTGAAAAATGCTCATCTAAAGACTGCTTCTGGTAAACCTGCGCTCTACTGACTTGCTCTCACGCTTAGCCTTGGAGACCCCTTAAACTCTCACAAAGGACAAGGACTGCATTTCAAAGCGCAACACACCATAACCCATAACTGTTTAACAAATCCCCAGCCAACTCATAATTTGTCAGAGTAGCATAGTAGTTTAAAGCACAGCTCTGTGTTCACACTGTCTGGGTTCAATAAACTTTTCTAATTAACTGCTTGTGTAGCCCCAGGGAAGTTAATTCGTTTCTCTATGTCCTTTCTCATCTGTAAAATGGGGATACTATCAGTAGCAAACTATGGGGGCGTAGGGAGCATTAAATGAGTGGAAACACGTAAAGTTCTAATGGCAGTTCTGGCTGCACTCAATAAATATCAACTCTCATGTTATATCACTTGAACTTGTCTCCTTCGCCAGTCCCAATCATTGGATATGAGCAATTTTTGTATGGCTAAACCCAAAATGTTTTTTTCATCTTTTTAACATGATATATTGCCTTCCTTCTAACCGGCAAGTCAAAACTTTAAAATGTCTTTTATAAAATAAGAGCAGGGAACGCTATTTCAATAAGGTGAATTTTTGTTCTGTTTTGCTTTGAGATCCAACTTTAGAGTCAGAGGTCATTGTTTCCTTCTCCAACTTTGAAATCTGGCTGCATTTAAAGGAGAGTTGTTCTGAGTGTCACAAGAGTAGTATTACTTTAAGTGCTTAAAACATTACAAATGTATTGCATTCTGCATAATGTTAGAATGTGTACACATAGTTCTACAGAAACTACTCCAAATGTTAAGATGTATCAACTTTGCAAATGTCAACCTGGCATTCACAAAAACTCAGTTCTTTCATAAAAGATTATCTTCTAATTCATAAAAAAAAGTTAGAGCATTTCTCCCTTTCTTTCTTTCTCTACTAAGAAAAAACGCTTACCAGCAGCATTCTTTTTAGACATTCAGCTTGGTTTCAGAGACGCTATCTGCAAATATATGCGTTATGATGGTAAAACAATATATTTATGCCATTTTGTACATGTTTAAATGAGTCTCCTTAAATATTAATATACGAGGTCTGTCTGAAAAGTTCCAGCCATTGTTAATACAATGAGAATGGTTTGCCTGACATTGATGTAACCTGAAAGCCAAGCAGAGTGGACTGGAATGTGCATGTGTGAACAATGATGGCTTCACTGTACCAGTCAGTGGGATGGTAGATGCCCTTGAGTGAGTATGTTTGGCTATCACATTCAAAATGACTGAGTGAGTAGAGCAAAATGCCTTCATCAGATTTTGCATTAAACCTGAACATTCTTCCATGGAAACTATTTGGATGATTCAGAAACCCCCAACTATGGGCAACTAGTGTTTGGCACCTTCATCTCGACAATGTGCCCACTTGTGCATCACGTCTCATGCAGAGTTTTTTTGGCAAAACATCAAATCACCCACGTAACTCAGCCTCCCTACATCCCAGACTTGTTGCCCTGTGAATTCTGGCTTTTTACAAAACTAAAATCACCTTTGAAAGGGAAAAGATTTCAGACCCTCCACAAGATTCAGGAAAATACGACAGGGCAGCTGATGGCAACTGGCGAACTCTGTGAGGTTCCAAGGTACCTATTTTGAAGGGGACTGAAGCACCATTGTCCTATGTACAATGTTTCTTGTATCTTGGATTTTCTTCAATAAATGTCCCTATTATCCATATAACATGGCTGGCTACTTTCTGGACAGACCCCATAGTATCTATATGAGGTTTTGTTTTTTTTTTTTAATACAGTGGGTGTATAGCTCAGGAGAAAGAAGATTAAATTGTTTATAAGAGTTATAGTCTAAAGAAACAGGAATTGCCTCAGTAAATGTTTTATGCATGCAATTTAGGAAGTTAAGCAACATGTTATTGGCAATTACATGTGACTTGGCAGGTGCTTTTTATGTTTTTTTAAAGTTACTCTGGGTACTGTGGGGAGAAGAGTTTTCAGGGACTACTATGAAGGACACATGGACAAAACCAAGGGGAAGGGTGGAAGCAAGAGAGGAAGGTGGGTTTGGATGGGGTGGGGGGGGAGGGGAGAAAATGCAGACAACTGTAATTGAACAACAATAAAGTAAAAAACAAACAAACAAACAAAAAACTCCTGCTCTCAGAAAGTTTCATTCTAGAAAAAATAATTACTATGTCTTCTTCAGGTGCCTTACAACAAATGTATAATATGTCTATAAAAAAGAAAACTAAATATATTTAATGATACTTCTCAGTAAGTAGTATCAAGAGGTATATACTCTATTCTGAGTATTATTAAGAGGTATCTTGTGTGTATATATATATATATATATATATATATATATATATATATATAAACTTTTTTCTTTTTTTTTGCTCATACTGAGCAAGCATTGCCAGGCACAGTAAAGAAAGCTGAATGGTAAAGTCTTGTGGGAATTAAGCTTTGGATCCACCACACGCGAATGAAACAGGCACCGCCTAAGGAGGAATCAAACCCTCCAGTGGTTGATGCCGAGAAAAGGAGAATCTTTTAACGCAGATACAAAGCACTGTGATTGAAGTCGTTTCAGATCTTCATTGTTCTGTCAGGAAGCAATATTTGTTTTGAACCACAAAAATATAAGGTATTGTCTAAAGGCATTATGTGGTGAGTCTGAGTGTTTGCTCATGTTGAGAATGAGAATTTGGATTTCTGTTACTAGGATGGACTTGTCTTTATGTACAAAGCAGTTTGATTGACATATTTGGTATAAGTCCACAATGTTAGTTCAAAACAAATCAGGTTATATATTTACACAGAAGCAAGAAACTGCATTAAATCAAGTCTTAAAATACACTAAGATTTAAGTATCTTTAAACATTTCCCATAACTCAGAATTTCTCAATTGTAATTTATTTCAGAGTAAGGATTTTACGAAGGATATACATATTGGCATAATGAATCCTACATTTTACAAATATGTAATTTGGAAAGCTTATTTGCTTACAATAAATAGCCTAATGGTAGGAAAATTAGGTTGGATCTTAAGACTTGACTGTCAGTTTAACCACAAACTGTTATATAATATATAGCTTTAATTAGATACATACCCTGCTCCCCTACCTAAAATGAGAATTATAATATCTTCTTTTTAGGGTTTTAAGAAATATTAAGAGTATTAAAGCCCTGGCTGGTGTAGCTCAGTGGATTGAGTGCGGGCTGGGAACCAAAGGGTCCCGGTTCGATTCCCAGTCAGGGCACATGCCTGGGTTGCGGGCCAGGTCCCCATGAGGGCCATGTGAGAGGCAACCATACATTGCTGTTTCTCTCCCTCTCTTTCTCCCTCCCTTCCCCTCTCTCTAAAAATAAATAAAAATAAAAATAAATCTTAAAAAAAAGAAATATTAAGAGTATTAAATTGAAGGAAAACCTTATGCCCCCAACAAAATTTTCTTCAATTCTCTCCATTTTGCCAAAATTAAAGTAGGCACTTTTTTTTACAATAAAGTAAATACTTTTTGTAATAAATCAACACGGTTTTCTCTTGAAAACAAGCAAACAAATAAATAAATTCTGAGATGTTTTAAATTAAATTATAGTGGCCATAGCATAGAGACAAATAGCCTGTTAATAGCTGTGAACCAGCTCATAAAAGATTGTCTTTTGGAATTTTGGATTAACTTCTAGGTGTTTATTTCTGCCATCATCCCAAAAAGAACATAGAAAGGCACCAACACACCTCAGGGTCCTCTGCTTCTTTACACATGAATTTTGCCCAAACCCTATCCAAAGGAGCAAACGCTTTTTCCTAGGACTCTCTATCTATTCCAGAACTGCTTCATTTTCAACTTCTATCACCCTCTTTGTCTATAGCTAATGTGAATACTGTGGAGAACAGGACTGATAAAATGGCATCGGTCCAATCAAGAGAGCATCAGGTGTATAAAATAAAGCGGAGACACTCAAGTCATCCAAGATGGCTGTCAGTCAGCCATGACACTTTGGTTCAAGACGGAAGCTACCTAAGTCATGCTAGACACATGTGGCAAGGAGGCACACTTAAGATGCCTGCACATGTGACCAGAAAAGCTGGGTCTGCAGAGCAGGACCACCCATCAATAGGCTCCTGGGCACATTCCGCACTTGCCATCAGGATTGCCAAGACAGTAATCAAGAAACCCAGAAGGGTGGAGTACACCATTTCCAAGGGTGTAACTGAGGGAGGCTCCAGCCCACTACTGAGACAGCCAAGCTCCACACACCAGGGCGCTGCTCCATGCCACACTGATCTCCCTTGGCATCAGCCGCTGGAGGCTCTGCCCTGCTGGACTGAGGACTTTGTCTGCCCTGCTGTCCAGTTGGTTCTGGAGATCCTTCCTTGCAAAACGCTGATGGCTCCCTTGCCCACTGTATTGTCTCCCAGACCTGCAGACTGAGTCTCTGGAACTGGTGTTTGTTATCCCCCAAATCTCTCATGTGATGTTATCACTGATTGTTTCTGAGTGATTAGTATTATTATTAGGGTAATATAGATTTGGATTAAGTCTGCATTAATAAAAGCTGAGTGAATAGCCCAGTCACTTGTGTTGACTCCCTGTTATTTCTCAGTACCAGTGTTACCTAGAGAACTGGTGGTCATACAGTCGTTTCAGTGCTTTCAGTTCTTAAAACTCAGGTCACACATCTGAGTGGGGACCGAAGGCTGGTTTATAAGAAAGACTATATTGTGAACATCCACTTGGGACAAATACTTTCAGAAAGGCTTACATCTCCCCACCCCCTTCCACGTGATACATAAATCGCTCAACAGCTCCAGGATGACACACGTGTTGTACCCTCTCTTCACTCAGCCGTGCTCCTGGTGGGTCAGACTTCATGCCCCTGGACCTTGTTCATCTTGCTAGCAATGGCTTAATGAATCCTTTCTTTCAAAGAAGACTTTCAGCCGTGGAAGTTAGAATCTTTTGGTTAAATCCTTAAACCATGTAAAATATAGGAACGTTAATTCCATTCAACATATTTACCAGAAACACTATATTAATGTGAGAATATAGTAAGGTGCATAAAGGACATATTAGTTCTCTACTCATTAAAACATATATGCAATGTCTATTTAGTAAATGTTCAAAATAATGCAAATATTTACATTTTGTACACATTTATATGTTCCTTTCATTTAAATGCTATCTTTTCATTCTAAAATTTTACCAGGTTTTGCTGAAGGAAGCTACTGAGGTTCCTAGTTCAAGTATAAATGATACGTCATTTATATTTATCACTAAAGTTCACTATCCGTCTGTAACAAAAATATAAGAAAGTTGTTGGTTTAAGAAATTTAATCCAAGAAGTAATTTTTCAAAACAACAATTACCAAGTATATAATCATCAAAGAGTAAATTGCTTACCATTTAAAGGGTAAGTCATATAGCTAAAGAGTTTTTTTACCTGTATAACAAAAATTCATGCATGAACTAAAACAGATAAGAAAAGAATCTGTTTAAAACAGAGAATTTAATTTCAGCTATGAATTTTGATGCTCTAAGAAAGAAAACCGTTCTCATACAACATGTAAATTATATACAGATGTAAAAATAAACTACATGTGTATAATCTATCAATTAAAGTAGAATGTGTTTTATAAAATAAACAGATTCTTTTGATTGAATTTAAATGTAAAAGTTCCACTATTCCTTTTAAATTTCAATTCCTGCTTAAGGCATATTTATCCAGTCTCAAGTGAGGATATAACACATCTTTTTATTCTCTACCCCTCTGCTCTCATTTCATTAAGTATTAAGCCATATTGATTATTTCTTAAATATTGCTTGAATCACTCTTAATGTTGTCATGCATGGCAATTTCCTAGTTTAAACCCTAATCGACATCTCTTCCTTCTATTGTAATAGCTTCTTAATTTGTCTCCTCGCCTTTGTCTTGCTACCCTTTAAATCCATCATCAAACCGAGGTCAAAGTGATTACTTCGAAATGTAAATCTGACCATGCTCTTTCCTTACTTATAAACTCCAGTGGTTTTTCCACTAAGCTGAAATTCCCTAGTAAGATAGGTAGCCATATATAATCCCCTCATGCTACTCTAAATGCAAAATCCAATAGCTTTTACTCAATTATTCAGTTATAGTAACTGATATTTATTGAACTCACTATGTGTCCGTCATCGTTTCTGATACTGAAAACAGGATTATTGGGGTTTTTTTCTGCTTATAGTTTTCTTCAAGTTCTAAGTTTTGGCTGGTGTAAGGGAGTCAATCGACAATGGGCCACCAGTTGTCTTGCAGGTGTTTGATGGCTATAGCAAGAATACATAGCACTGACCACTGTTTCCCTGAGACTTTCACCAGGGTATTCTTCTAGCAAGCAGACATAAAGAATGATATAACATCTTCACCTCAACAAAATGTGGCTCTGCTTCTTCTTGCTATAATGCAGTCAATTCCCTGAGTCGATGTTTCTCTTTAGTAACACGACCCAATCGGATGCACAGTTGTTATGCTCTGAATATTTATATGACATCAAAATTCATATTTTCAAGCCATAACCCTTAATGCGATGGTATTTGGAGGTGGGGTCTTTGAGAGGTGAATAGGTTATATTAAGCCATAAAAAGAAGAGCCCCCATGATAGCATTGGTGCCTTTATAAAAGGAGAAACACCAGGGCTTTCTTTCTCTCTGTACCAAGGAAAGGCACGTTAACACACAGTGAGATGGTAGCTGTCTACAAGTTCAGAAAAGAATTCCTCTCCAAGAGTTGAGTCTGTTTTCACCTTTACCTGGACTTCTAGCTTGCATAACTGTGAGAAAATAGATGTCTTGTTTAACCCATCCAGTCTAGGGTATAGCAGCCCAGACTGACTAGGAAACAGTCATCTATCATGGCCCTGTGTTCTCAGGGGTGCATGGGGGAAAGCACATATGAACACAAGGCTATGCCACAGCTTTACCATGCACAATGAAGTGCATTGCCTCTGACCCGGGAGACCCCGCTCTTCTGCCGCCTCTATGAAAAAGTAACAAACTAGCTTCTGAGCTACTAAGTACTGTAACGCCACAGGGCCTGCCCAGCCCATGAGAGCAAGTTCCTGTTTATTCTCCTGTTCTTCCTGCGCTGGTAATAAAATAGTAGATGCCTTGATCTTATTTCTGAAACGTACGGAAGATGGCAGAAGTAGGTTTACAGATATTACAAATTAATACAGTAATAAATAAATAATAATGCAAGAGGAATCTCTAACATAAAGTAAAATTGTTGGTTGTCTAGGCAGATATTAGAGCTGTAGTTTAAAAGCCAATAAATAGATTCTTTTTATATAGGCCCAATTAACGGCCTGACAAAGCTTATCACATTTATTATCACCTTTATTCCATACAAAAAGAGCATAATATTCTTTATAATAGTAGTCTGAATTATTTGCCACATTTAAAACTTTTTTTCATCTTTAGTTAATAACTGTTAATGGATACTTCTATGTATTATATGCTTTTCTAAGTGTTTTACACACATTTTCTCATTAAATCTTTACAATTGCTATGGATCGGCTATTGTGTCTTTTTAAATGAGAAAATTGCTATTTGAAGAGAATATTAATTTACCTAAGGAGACAGAAGCTGGTGACACCCAGCTGGGACTTGGACACTGGCAAGTGGATTAGGATCAGGGCACCTAGCCACATGATTTCCTATTTCTTTTTTTCCTACATTAGAAAAAACAACACAGCACAAAACAGATTCTCTCATCTAACCATTATTCTGCACAACCAAAACTAATCTAAAATAATATTGAATGTAAACTGCAATTGAAAAAATAAAAAAAAAAAGAAAAGAAAGAACCCTGGCTGGTGTAGCTTACTAGATTGAATGCTGGCCTGCAAACCAAAGGGTCACTGGTTTATATATAAGATATATATATATATATAAAGTCATGTATATATATAACTTTTTCCAGGTAGATCATTTTATATTTATGGTAACTTATGAAAGGACTCTTGAGTTTCTTTTTTTCAGTGTCTGTGAAGTTGATCCATTGAATTCAAATATCTGTCTACATTCATCAGCCACTTCATCAATTGCTAACACTTTTACTTTGCATAATCTTCATTTCCCCGATGACTTGCATTGTCAGAGGCAGGACGAGGTTTTCCTGCGAGGCGTCTCCCCAGCCACTGTCAGTAACTGTGAGACCAATGAAACCTTGCTGAGCAGCAAGTGTGTTTTATTTAGATTACTTTTGCTCATTTTGTGTTTCTCCTTTTTAATATTTTATGGAGAGTGATACTTTCAGAATAGGTGACTTAATTCCATGACATAACTTGCCTTTTTCATAATGGAGCCTCCCAGACCAGCTGCCATCAGATGATGCCATTTATTATGGCATTGGATACAACAGTAACTCATGCTCACAAATCACTTTATGTTTGGGATGCAAATTTCCAGCATCTTTCATCCAAGTGAATATGATTTCCATGACTCTTTTGTTAAGATATTAGAGAGTTATGTCTTATTAGCACTGTCTGCTTATATTTCCTATCTTCATATGTCAAGATATATGTCTTGTTTAACTTTATGTTTAGACACTTTAATTCTGTAGTGCAAAATTATGAGTACTAATAACCAAGCAGTTTATAGCCAGCCTCCTCTCATTGTTGATTTCTAGAATGGGAATAACAATGTTTTGCAGCAATGAACAAACTACTTTACCAGGACTACTGCATACATTCTTTCAACAAATACCAAGGACACCTATAATCCAGCCACTGTTTTAGATATTGGCAACATAGTAATTAACAAGATAGATAAAATTTTATTTATGTATCCCTGGCTGGTGTAGCTCAGTGGATTGAGCGCGGGCTGGGAACCAGAGGGTCCTGGTTCGATTCCCCGTCAGGGCACATGCCCGGGTTGCAGGCCAGGTCCCCAGTGGGGGCCATGTGAGAGGCAACCATACATTGCTGTTTCTCTCCTTCTCTGTCTCCCTCCCTTCCTCTCTCTAAAATAAATAAATTTAAAAAAAATATTAAAAAAATTTTATTCATGGAGCTTGTGTTCATCTCAGCTAAGATTTTGCATCGATGTTCCTCTAAATTTTGGAAACTTATTATTGCAACTGAGTCTCTCATTTTATTTTTTTATGCTATGCACACAGTAAGCACCAAGAAAAAAATCACTTGACTGAATAGTACTTATGAATTGTGAACTTGTTATTGATCAAATATTTAGTTTTCTTATTTGCAATTTGCGATTCCTTAAAATCAAAATAATAGGGATAAAACAGTTCTTGATATATGAAAGTGAAGAAATCTAAGAGAATTTAGTACTCTCAGAGAATTATCTGGACTCTATTACAAAAGTTGTAAGTTTGGAATCAGGAATGATCAATTTGGAATCAAAGTGTAACAATTAAGCCCCTTTTTATGTGAAAGATATGTCATATTCATTCAAATCAAGATGAAATGAATTACTTTCATGACTTGCTCTGTATAATTCGAATGCCTTGTCTGGAACGACATACATACCAGGCACATACATAAACATACCCACCATGCCTGTACTTTTTGCACACATAGAAAAGCACTCAGAAGCACAATAATGACAGGCTAGTTGAGAAGATGATTTGGGTGCTTCTTAAGGTTATACAGATGTGACGTCAATTAGTTAGAGCTTTGTGTCTATTTTAATGTTAATTTTACCAACTATTTCCCACAGGGATAACAACCTCCTTTTAAGTTATCAGAAGTTCTCTTTAGATCTGTAAATTAAAGGGATGATACATTTAGTTTTGTATCTTTACAGAGAGGGATAATTTTGTCAAAGGAAATAATGTTTACTTTTGTCAGGCTCCCATTTTTGTGTTTTAGGGGATCCTTTTGTTCAGACTGAGTAGCTTGACTTTTATGATATTTTGTCATAGGCTCTAACATTCCAGTTTGCTTCTCCTTTCATTTCATGCAAAATGAAACTTTTGAATTGCCTCAGACACAGCAAACTCTTCCAAAGCTCTGCATCCTTGCCCATTTGTGTTCTTTTCCTATTTCTCCGAACTTCATTTCTTTTTAGGTTCTATTCTCTGCATGATTTCCAAAACTCTTCTACTCTGAGATTACATTTTATCTGCAAACACACTGAAAAGTACTTAGCCATGCTGATGTCTTCTTGATGAAGATTTGCTAACCAAGTCACTGTGAAATCAGTAAAATGACATATCTGATTTTTCAGAAAATAACTGCTTGCTTCTCCTAAATCTTGGAGGCCAGTAAAATGATAATCATCAGATTATTATTAGAAATTAACTGGTATCAAACACAGGTAGGGTAAATTTAAACTTTTTTATTGTGGGACTCTACCTTGAAAAATTATTTCTTAGTTCTGCTAAGCCACAGAAAAATTGTGTAGAATGCTTGCCCTGTTATGGCTCTCAATATATCCACCTTTCTTTTCCTTCCTATGTCTCATCAAAGGGAGGAGATAGTGCATACATTTGAGGCAGAACCTCGGAAATGTATCCTGTCCCTCAGAAGTAAATGTTCTAAGTCAGTGTCTTAAGCCATGGCCCTAAATTTATTGATTGCTCACACATACCATTTACCTTTTATTATGGTTATAATCACTCTCTCACTTATATATAGATATGCTCTAAATGGATTTTTTATTATATTAGATTCTAAGAATTTATTCCAGGGTCTTTCCTCAAACTTAAACAAATAATTTACTCATTTTTATAATAGGTATTTAGAAATTTATTATTTTAGCTATTAGAATATAGTTAATAAGAAATATAAGATGGGGACATGAAAGTATGTATATATTTATAGCACTGTAATAGCAATGTATAGTAGATTTAACACTTTTGAATGTTTTGACAACACTTACTGGTTTTCCATTTAATAGACAATGCCCTATGTCTTTCAGCCTGTCAAGGCCAGGCAGGTCCACTCAGGAGCTGGGCAGATGGAAAAAAGTTGCGGAACCCCAGACATGCTACAAGCTGCATATGTAGCAGGAAACTCCTAGCCCCTTATATACTAAAAAGAAACAAAGCCGGCAGAGAGGAAAACAGATTGCATAACACAGTGAAATTCTGCACACGTGAGCCCACACAAGGCTGTGGGAATACTCACCGGGCCCAGTCTCAGGGCTATGAGAACACTACTTCTTAGTTCCCCAGACATCTGGGCAAGGAAGCCAGATTGCCTCCATTGGCTCTACACCCTATTTTTGGAAGTATTTTTAAAGGAATATACTAATTTTCAAGTATAATTTACCAAATTATTTTTAACTATATCCATGGCTGACAATAATGAGTTGAATCTTGAATACAATGCACATATTTAGAGTATAGTAAGCAAGAAATACAGATAGATTAGTTTACAAATCACATTGTTATAAGAGTGTATA
>PVJI01012754.1:0-50331 GCA_004026765.1 Micronycteris hirsuta | reverse complement strand
TTATTTTATAAGTTGGCTTAATTTGTGAGAAAATAGCTTTTATGAATGCCAGTTGTACTTCTTTGGAAAGACAAATGTAAACCTATTTAGTGATCTGATTTTCTCTTTCATCTTGTCTCCAGTTTCTGTGTAGATTTATAATGTTCATTGTTTCCAATTTTAACAAATCACCTAATGGCAGAAAGGAAAATATGTTAACCTTGGAATTATTTGCAGTTGGAGCAATCCCTTTTGTCTGGCCCATACAGGGCCTGCAATCTGTTTTAAACACAGATTGTCTGTCTTTCGTCTGACAGCCACCAAGCTGCACAAATTACTTTCTGCCTGTTCACCTGTTTGCAGCTGCATCTGTAAGCTAAAGATTCTGCAGTTTGACTTGAGCAACCACTTCAGGATTGATGACATGTGCTGCTGATAAAGTGAGCAATTTGAAGAAATTACTGGCTATCGTTATTGAAAGACATCTGGGCATGAGCTGAGAACTAGAAGCCTTCAATCATGTGCTCACAACCTGCAGTGGCGGCAGCAGTGTTTGAAGTGATACCCCACTAAAAAGAAGCTGGCCCTGGCACTAAATAACCAGGCAATGCATGGAACATAATCTCTCAAATGAGTAGTAAAAGGTTCTGTCTTGTAGCTGTAAAAATTTGGAGTTTGGTCTTTTCTTTAAAATATTCTTTGATTTAAAAAAGGGGAGAAGGTAACAATTTCTGTTTCTACTCTCTTCTAATAACTTTACTTATACATTACCTCTCATTTCCTATGTCATTAATTTATTTCAAACTGCTACTACTACCACTGCTATAAAAAAAACAGCATTTATTGAATACTTACTACATGGCCCACTCCCTAACCCTAGGAAAGAGCTGTACATCTATTATCTTATTAATACTCACATCACCTTTATTAACCAGAGTTACTATTCCATTTCTCTGGTGGAAAACTAAACTAAAGCTCCGGGAAATTAGCCTAATGTCACACAACTGTTAGTCTATCTCCTGATAAAGACCTCATTGAATTTAACTGTGCAGCCTTTCTGCTATGACTTTTTTGGAAATTTTCTGGTGTCCTGAAGAACTTTTGATGTGCAATTAATTGTACATTTTGCCAGAACCACTGTATCTTTCAAGTTAGCCATTAAGAGATGTGGTTTCTATCCTACCTTTCTATCTCATTTTATAAAATTTATTCCAAATTAGCTGTCTTCCTGAACTGAGAAGCCTGACTCAAATTCATCTTTTAAAGCTAGGGACAATGCTAAAAGCTCAAGCCCTCCAACAATGTTGAAATCAGATGAAAGTAAAAATTCAAGTAAAATTAAGCCAGAAATAAAAGCAAATGCACATCCTTTTATGAGAAAATAATACTGACTTTTAAAAAGAAAGCATACCTGCTAAGGTGTTACTTAACTAAATTAAAGGCATTATTTAAAAATATTTACAAGTTCAATGTTATCAATAACAATGAAAAATGAATAATTAGTAAAGGAAATAAAATGTTAGCATTAGTATAATCAAATAATAAACTATGATATCTACAAATACAAAGTCAGAACAAACTATAACTTAAATCAATGCCAGAAAAATAATCAAGTAACATATTTAGAGGTACATACGTCAAACACACATTTACTGTGTTTGAAACGCAAAACTGGATAGATTTATTTTATAGCATCATTAAATTTTTTATTAAAATTAATATGATTTTGGATAAGCCCTTGAACTCCTTCCTCTCCACTTGCAAATATTTAGAAACCAGTACAGATTAAATCACAGGGAAAGCTGAAACAAATATAACCATTCAGATAATGAGTTCTTGTGCAGTGTCTAAGAATTTTTAATACGTACACATATTTCAAACATAGTATAAAAGTCAATACTGTTGAAAACAGTTCAACTGAAACATGCCCATTAATACTAGAAAATATGTATAAAAATTTCATTAGCTGGTCAGCTATGATAGTTCTTAGAAAAAAAATTACTACTACTAGATTGGCAAGAAATTCATGTGGTTTTTTCTTTAAAATGAAAGACATATTTTTCATTTTCACCAATAACTTTATTGACTTGGATATTTTGATCATATGGCCATCTCCCGCCCGGTAGAACATTGATTGTTATCAGTAGCTGTCTCAATTTGATCACTATTAATTTCCACTGGTCTACCCAACCATGGAGCATCATCCAGCAAGAAATCTCCAGCATGAAACTTCACAAATCACTTTTGACACATTCTGTCAATCATAGCACCTTTTCCATACACTGCACAGTTTGAGGGTTTTATTTATTTATTTATTTGCATTTCCATTGTGTTTTTACCTTTCTTGAAATAATAAAGCATAATATGCTGAAGATGTCACTTATTTTCTTCCATCTGCAATATTAAAATGGCTGCACAAAAATTCGCCAATTTTTATAAGTCTCTCTTTTTTTTTTTAAGATTTTATTTATTTATTTTTAGAGAAAGGGAGAGAAACAGCAATGTGTGGTTGCCTCTCACATGGCCCCCACTGGGGACCTGGCCTGCAACCCAGGCATGTGCCCCCGCTGGGAATCGAACCGGGACCACTTGGTTCCCAGCCCGCGCTCAATCCACTGAGCTACACCAGCCAGACTGTAAGTCTCTTTTTAAATGCACACTGTTGTGATAGCTATCACAATACAATCTAACAAAACTGTTTCAAAAGAAGTCAAAGAGCCATCTTGTAAAATGGCTCGCTACTAGAGCCATGTTACAGAAAAAAATAAGCATGCTTTTTGGACGACCTAATATTTAAACACTATCAAAAAGAAGAATTCAAACTGTAAAATAAGTCTGCAGTTAAGTAACAGATATAAAAAGTTTACTTTGCAAACATTAATTTGAAGATCAATTTTCCAAATATCAAACCACTGTTCTTGTTTAGGGCGGGCACATTAGGTAAATGGGTCTCTTCGTTTGGTGAGAGAGGCGATGACAAAAAACCCTGCATTTTACGAAAGTTCTTCTGAATAAATGGCTTTTCTACTATTTTTTTGTTGGTGTTTAAATTGCCACAGTCTTAGAAAATACTATCCCTGTAAATACTGGTATTTCTTTCAGAAAAATTTAAATACATTGGTAAAAATATCACTTTAACTTGTTAAAATTAAGTATACTGAAAAAATAGAAAGGCAAAGCCTTCAAGTGAACTAACTATACAAATTTGGCTTTTGCATTTCAGTATTCACGAGTTGGATTAAACACAAACCTGACTAACTCTAGCCACAAAAAGAGGATATATATCACTAATGATTGTAATATATCAAGCCTTTATGTAGATACAGAATGACAGAGCAATAACAACATTCTTCCACACAAAGACGATAGTTAAGAAATACCATCTATGTCACTATCCTCTTTCCTAGTTGTATCATGAGTTCATATTTTTAATAGCACCTTTTATTTTTAAAGACTTAAGCCGTGAGAACATTCTTATGTACCACTTCATAACTTTGACCCAAAGTACGTATAAAAAGATTAGACTTTATTTGGTATAAAATCAGTTGGCAGTTTTACATCTGTGCATGCAACATAAATACACCAGCTGGCATCTCAGGCACACACACATATGGACTTCAAAACAGAAACTTCCTTATTTGCAGCACTGCCAGGGTAATTTTGTATCCTCTGCATACTGCAGCTATTTGTCAGGCCCCTGCAGGTGTGCACTGCACATAAACACACAGCTGTAGTCCAGCAAGCCAAGTGTTCCATCAAACACATAAAGGGAGACCTCAGCAGTTGGATTAGTCATCCCTACAACAGGTCCAGGGAGAACAATATGGGTTAGTATTTTTGGAAAAAGCATGGATGGGAAATTTATGATTATGCAGTCTTACCAAATAACTGGTAGATTGTGTCATTTTTAAAGCAGTGCCTACTTATTTTTTTAGAATGGCTGGAGAAAATTAGAATGTTTTCTAGTTTTAAATAAAAGCAAT
The DNA here is from genome assembly GCA_004026765.1 of Micronycteris hirsuta. NCBI lineage: Eukaryota > Metazoa > Chordata > Mammalia > Chiroptera > Phyllostomidae > Micronycteris > Micronycteris hirsuta. Next base: position 46,369 of record PVJI01012754.1, on the reverse strand, counting down.
AATCTATAAATTAATTATGTACAAAATGTGAAAAGGTTTTCAAAAGTTGTTGAAAGTATACCTTGGCTATATTTATAAATCATAATTAGTACACCTTAAAACATTTACTAGTTCTACATTATATTTTATTATATATACAATTCTACTTTTCAATTCATATGCATTTAAGATGAACTTGCCAAAAAGCAAGGATATGTGTCCAAAATCATGTATCATAACATTTAACAAAAGTTACATGATATATTAATATTAGACTGTCAACAATTATTTAGTTCTCCAATATGATATGAAAGTACTTTCATCTACAAATGGCTAGGGAAATAAATAAATGAAAATATAAGACATGGTTGTTTTGCAATTGTATGAAAGCTCTCAAACGAATTAAATGTGACCTTATTAATATTCTTTAAAATAACAGGTAAGCACTTCAGGCAGTTGATAATTATGACTACTTTAACCACATTTCCCCAAAAGTGCTCCAAGTCCAGCTGGCAGTTGACAAAGCATGAAAGATAACTTAGAAAATGAGCTTGAATGCATTATGCCTAATATACTAATCTTCAGTGAACTTGAGGTCAGAGAGTTAGCAATCAAGCAGCACTAGCAGTCTCTGACATCAGGGGATTCATGTGTTCTTGTGTCTGGAAGGTATAAAAGTCCTTAAAAATCGTGTTAGTCTAATACAAATCCACCCTTCTACACGAAGCCTAACTTTATTAAGTATTACTCTAATTGAGCAACAAAAACATGATCTAAATTAGGGAAAGATAAAGGAGTGAAAGTTTATAATTATTTAGATTCCTTTAAAGTAAACTGTCTTATGTCTTATTTTATTTTCTTATGTAACTCTAAATAGAAAATACTTGGAATTCAACCTGGATCCCCATATTACTGATGGGTCCCTGAGGTGTGATTCCTTGCTCTTTAAAGCTTCCTAGTAGACTTAAATGCTCCAGGTTGGATATGGCTGAATTTTGGTTCTAAACCTCCAAAGTACTCTTTTTCAGCAATTCTAGCTAAAAAATTTACATCAGTATCTTCTGTCTCAAAATACTGTCACTGAGAAACGTGTCAAAGGGTGAGGATGAGTAAAATATCTTGGCCCTTAATGGCCGTAATAAAATACATTTAAAACAAATTTGGGTTAACAGTATCTATTCCAGTTATTTATTGCTATGGAACCACTCCAAAACTTAGTGGCTTAAAACAACAATCTATTTTTATCTCTTCAGCTCTGTGGATTTTCTAAACTCATCTGGCTAATTCTTCCTAGGTCTCTCTCATGCAGCTGCATTCTGATGGTGACTGGGGCTGGAATCGTCTGATGTCTTAACTGAGCTAAAGGTCCAAGATGGTTTCGCCATTCACCTGTGAGATACCTCGGCCTAGATGACCAGAACAGTGGGGGAAGAGGTGGGGGGGGCGGTCAGAATGCCATATCTCTCTCTCTCTCTCCCCCTCCCTGCCTCTTCTTTCCTCCTTTCTTCCCTCCCCCTCCCTCCTTCCCTCTCTGTGTGGCTAGGTTGGGCTCCTTCCCAACATGACAGTCTTAGAGACACTAGACTTCTTACATGGTGGCTGGCTTTGCCCAGAGCAAATACTCTAAATGACTCAGGCAGAAGCTATAAAACTGCTTATAACCTAGCCTCAGAAGTCATGCAGTATCACCTTCACCACAATCTACTGGTCAGAAGTGAGTCATCACCAGTTAGTCTAAACTCAAGGGCTTAGAGAAGAATATAAATGCTAGAAAGCATGGGTCATGGCCATCGTTGGAGAGGGGCTACCTCAGGACAGTAATAATATCATTAAAAAACATTTTATGTTTTTGTAGGAATCTGTTAATGATTTAAGATTTTACTTTTGTAATTATTTTGTTATTTACTAATGATACTAATATGCATGGTTTTGATCATAAACTACAGTAACTAAGGTATAGACACATTTCATTTTTTCAAGTTGATTTCACGGATGCCTTAGGAGTTAAATCTATACCCCAAACTAATGCTAATTCTATTTATAGTTTTAAACATGGAAATATAAACACTGGATGATTGCCTCAGTCACCAAATATAATCAGTCTGTAAGAGTTTAAAATATTTACTACTAAATATTAAAGTTTGTCATTTACTAAATAAATCATATCTCATTTACTTAAAAGTAATAGACTTAATAAATAATTACTATGACTTTAAAAAGACTTATTAAAGGAAATGAACCTGAAGTCAGAAACAGTTTACTACCTATACACATGCGCAGAGAACACATGGAAAACAATAATGGGCACCATACTCTGGTTTATGGGAGATTAAGAGCAATTCTTAAAATGCTGACAGCTAAACTCAATGATTCATTTCCCCAAACAATTAAGAAGTATTTTCTGAACACTGTAGAATAAAATATGGAGGAACGGGGGGAAAGGAAAATATTTAAAGATTTATTTACTTCGAAGGAAGATATGAGACCCTCACCTCATTTAAAAAATTCTAAAGGAAAAAAAAGAGATATAAAAGGCAAAACTCCCCATAATTACATGGCTTCTCTTAAGTTTATAAAGAAGTTGGCCTAACATACTCCAGTCTCTATCTTATCCATGCCCTATACTTTTCCAGAAGGCAACAACTGGTACTTCTTTCATACACATAAAACTGTTCCACACAAAACTATTAGTCCACCTCCTACCTATCTGCCCATCATCAATAATATACACACATGCATGTATATACATAACATGAATATACACATCCTTCTTATAAATATAAAGGTGGTATCGTGCCATACATCCTGGTCTGCAATTTCCTTTCTTTCTTAGAATCTATCGATCTATCCTACTTATTTTAACAAATTACTAACACTAAATAGTATAGCATAACATTGCATAACAATAATACGGTATATTCACACACCGCCACCAGCGAATCACATAAACACTGCTGAGAGAAAGAAATCACACATAAAAAAGTATATGAGATTCCATTTATATGAACTTCAGTAACAGGCAAACTAAGCTATTGCAACAGAAATAAGAACAAGAACTGGCTATAGGGGTGATCAGAATTGACTTTCGAGGGGGGCATGAAGAAAGTCCTTGATTTGAGTCTGAAGAAGTTTGAAATTATCACTGGTTCTAAGACATAGAATAAAACCATGTATTAACAGACCATTTAATATGTTTGCCCCATTTTCTTCAACTGCAAATAAATAGCTCTCTCAAAATACTAAGTCATTATTTTCCACACTTGGAACCAGTAAAGGAAACTGAGGTTCTTAGAGGTCAACTAACTTAACCAAATCCATGACTAATCAGGTAGAAGCCACATCCCGAACTCAAGCTTTCACAGTTCTGATTCAGAGCTATTTTTCCTTTCTCTTTTAATATTGTACTTTCTAGACTATATTACAAATTCTTTTGGAAGTTTTTGGTTTTTCTCTCTAAGCAAATAAGTAGGAAAAACAAAGGCAAATCTGCATTTAAAACTCAGTACTTAGTCCTGGCTGGTGTGGCTCAGTGGATTGAGTACCAACCTGTGCACTGAAAGGTCACCAATTCAGTCCCCAATCAGGGCACATGCCTGGGTTGTGGACCAGGTCCCCTGCTGGGGGCGTGTGAGACACAACTTGATTGATGTGTCTCTTGCACATTGATATTTTTCTCCCTCCCTTCCCCTCTCTCTAAAGGAAATAAATAAAATCTTTCTTTTAAAAAAATCTTACTTAAAGGCCTTAAAGGAAAGGATACCTACAAAGTAAGAACTTGAAATTATTCTACAAAATCTTCCTCCTGGGGTAAGAATAAACTTTAGCTATTTAAAACAAAATCAATGCAATAAACTGGAAAAAAGTAGATAGTAAGAAAATACCAAGTGGAAAGTTATGCTATGATTGATCACATTGATTATGTTTTGGTGGTAGACTTATGGATGATTTTCACTTTATTTTACATGTTTTCTACTTAACTGCAGAATCGACAATCTATTTTGTAATAAAAAGATACATAAAATGCTATATATCTTATACAGGACACTCATTAAGCTGAAACACACATTCTCCTGGACCTACAATCCCACAGTTCAGACCCGCCTTACAGAAAAAACAGAAACATGCAGGGATTTAGATGCAAAATTACCTGTTGCACGACCAACAGCAGTGCAAAAAGGGAGAAAAAGCATAAATGTTCATCAAGAGGAAAATGACTAAATAAATAAAAGTGCTCCTATACTATAAAGTATGTGACTATTAAAAAGAGTGTATTTGTACCATTATGCTGGAACAAGAACCACGCATGGTATTAAGTGAAAGGGTAGGTCCCAGAATATGCATACTGTATCACTGAAATACACATACATACTCAGTGCAAACCTACAAATATGTCTGTTTGTAATAAGCGTAAAGAAAGTGAGGATGGAAAAGGAACAATGGAAAGTAAATTAACTTTTACAAAAGTATTTCTTTATATAGCCACAAATTGCTTTATATGATAAAATAAACATCATATAATGTTTGTTATATAAAAGTATTACTTTTTAACTTAAAAAATGTAAAAGTAAAAAGCAAATTAAATGCTTAAGTTTCATATATTTTATAAGTAATATATAATAAAAACAAGATTAAAAAGAAAGTTATTCTCTCACAAAGTCAGGGAAATGTATTACTATATTACAACATATTTTAATTACCATTCTTTAAAACTCAAATTGACAGTGTACTACAGAGATTATTAAGATATACTTACTATCAGGATATGGCATTGGCCAAATGCCAGCTACACCAAAGTAAACTGTACACTATCAAGTTAAATTATTATCATTATTATTATTCAGACTACTGAAAATTTCAGATATTTACAGTAATATCATCCATTTTTTCCAGACTCTAATAAACAAAACCACTTATAACAACACAATTTACTCACAAAGTTGGGTACCCACAAGATAAGTATAAGATAATTTGACTATTTTATCAACCCATATATGAAACCTGATGCATGCACATAAGTAATACCTCATTCAATATACTTAAAGGGATTCAAAACTCATGGCAAAATGAATGTAACTGTTCAAAAGAACTTCAGACTTACACAGAATGTGTCAGTCCTGCCACTAAATAGTCAGGAGAGTAAAAGGTCAATCACTAGTATCAAGATCACCTGAATGCTTAGAAAATCAAATGCAAGGGCCTTCCCTACACAATAGAATAGGCCTGAGAAAAGGAATTTTAGCAGCACCTCCAAAATGATTTTTTTTTAATCCTAAAGACAAGTTTTATCTCAGGACAAATATATCTAAAACATACTGCTACCATTCACTAGACTAAATAAATCATTACAGAACAGCAAAATTCCACCATAAGGTATACTATATATTTTGTATATAATGCTATTTATTCTTCAATATCCAGTTAATTTCTTAGTGCTTAAAATTATTTTAATATTTTTCATTTTCCTAGAAAGAGAAATAAGATAAACTGGACAATAAATGTCAGTATTAATATGAATCATCTATATAGTTCATACTTTCTTAGATTTTTCATATAAAGTTAACTACTTATGAAACTTTCATTTTTTCAATATAAATTTCATTTTAGTCTAATGTCCTTTACCTTCTTTTTTATTCTACTAAAATAGTGCCAGAATACACAAAAGAAAAAAATCCTACTAAAATTTAAGTAGTTTTTACCAGCTACCAGGTCCAGATTCACACATCCTTCAAACCTCCACACACGTGCCATCTTTCCACTTAACCTTGCCTTGGGGCCACCTGTTCTCCCCATCCCCACCAGACTGGACACTAAGAGGTAGCATTTAAATATTTAATAAATGTTTCCTAAATTTAAAAACTGGTAAATACTGGAACCAGAATGCATTCATTCAAAACTTATTTATTTTGTGCTTACTCACCACAGACATTGTCTTTTCCCATAAAAACTATCTTAAACACATGTAGAGAGATGAATAATTAAATAAGGAATTACAATGAAATATGATAAGTACCATGATAGGAAAAGTATAAAGTGCTTTTAAATGATAGGAAAGAGGCCTCTAGCCTGATCTAGAGAAATGAGACCGAAAGATAACAAGAAGTAAACCAGAAAAATGAGGGAAGAATGAATTGGAGTGCTCAACAAGGGAAAAGCAGGAGCCGAGAACCTGAGGAAAGAGCTAGAACCGTCCACAGGAGCGATTATAGAAGCTCAGTGGGAGTGAAACCTGTTGCAGATGGTGGGGAGGTTAAAATGAATTGAAGCTGGAGTAATGGGGACCATTAACAGTTTTGTGAGGGGGTTGGCCATTCCTAAGTAAAAACAATGGTCACTCAAAACTGCATATTGTAGTCAGCTAACAGAAATACTTCCTAAGTTAATTCCATGTCCCTATAGTGCAGCCTGTTGTCCAAAGATGTACATGACATTTTTTTGTTTTAATCAAGCCTTGTATTAAGTATCTATTTCTTAACTTAGTTCTCATTTCTCACTGGCTATACATTTTCATGACCTGTTTTCTATTTTCTACATAAACCCATGATCCTGGTCACTTGCCCTCAGCATTTTCACAAAAGGCCCCAGTTGTTAGTTATCACCCTTGCATACTGGAAGATAATGCTGATAGAATGTTAGAGTTACAATCCTCTATTTTCGTATCAAGTAATCAAAAAAGTATCTGTAAAAGCAAGCACTAAACATATTCGAGGGGTCTGGGAGCAGGGCGGGGGGCAGGAAACACCATCAGGTATTTCATTTACTCCAAAAGTTGAAGTATGGCTATAGACCTGGAGGTGCTTTTATTACTGCTCTGTGTCTAAGACAATAGGCACAGCATTATGAAATTTCCAGGGTATTCTACACATCACATAAGAAATGTCATCTTTTTTTTCCATTCTCCACTTGCCTTCTTTCAGCAAGACGGGCTACTTAGAGGGTGAATGCAATGACAGGTCGTGGTGATCAATGCTGACTGTAGCTGGATACAAACCCTTCCCATTCATCTGCTCTCTGCTTCAGCAAACATGACAAATCATTACACTTTCACACTTGAATGTCAGTAAAAACAAATATTAGAAATTCCACTAAATTGTTATCAACAAATGAACTATATACTACTATAAAGCAAAACCCATGAGAACTCTTACCCAGACCTCAGATAACGCCTGTATGACACAGTTAGCCAATGAAAGCAGGTGAAAAACAGCAGTGCTTTGAAGCATCAGCCAGTTAATGCCATTGTCGTTTACCAGGAGTGGGATTACACACCTTATTAGGCCATGGTTAATTAAACCAGTTCTTGTATTATTAAAATGTGTCAAGTATTATTTATTTGGATACTACACAACTGCTTTTAAACTTGAAGATGTCCATCCCACACCTATAGTTAAACTATTCTGTTTCATCTATTGGTAATGGAATCAGTAAGCGGTTACCATAGTGTTCGACTATAAGAAACACAAAAGAGCAAAATTTGGTTTTATTAATGTATCACCCTCTATTTCACAGTTAAGTGGTTTTAATAACTGGAGCTCACAAAAGAACTGAGAGTAAATATTGTATGCATTGACCTAAGGGGGAAAATGACATAATGCATAGAAAATGTTTTCATGGTAGCATTTTTGTGTATAAATCATGTTGGGAGGTACTTTGGGGATTTTTTTTTTATGTGAATTTAATGCACTACATTACTTATAGTTAACTAACTTATAGTTAATTCTATAGTTAAGAAAAAAAATTGAAAATGGTTTTGACTCTACACATTGAAACTTTTAACAAATCATTCAAATTTTATAATAACATGAAATTTACTGAATTATTAATTAAAATAGAAAGTAGCCTCTGAAAATCTTTGGAATGAAATGTAAGATTTTGATGTTAAAAATCCTTTCTTCTAAAATTACCCAATATTTTGTATACTTTGGGTGAACTGACAGGTATGTCAGGCATACCTAAGAAAAAAATAAAGATTTTACTACTTTCCTATATTATGAAAACATAGCATACCACTCAGCAGTAGTCAACTATCACTATAATAGAATGAATGCCTGGAATATAATTGTAAATAGAGATTCTAATAAAAAGTAATTATCGTTATAAATCTGTATACAGGATCTCAGGAGCTGACTTTTAACCTGCCAGCAGAGTGCACAATTCCTCTCCAGCTGTCAGCTGCGTGTTACTTCCGAGGCACCCAGAACACGCACGTGCGATAACAACTCAATGCTCAGTTCTGACTGAACTAGATGTGGAAGAAGTAAGACACTTTTTGGCTAACGCTGCTGATGTTTCCACCAAGTTACTGAGTTTTCCTTCTCTGTAATAATAATTAATTTAAAACCTCCATAGGCATGGTTGTATTCTTGCAAAAGTATGTAATTTTGACTGGGTAAAAAGGGTGTGTTCTAGATATCTCATTTTTCTTTAATATTTTCTTCTTTCCATGCTCTGTATTTTTCCATTTTTATATCTGACTCAAGAATTATTTTCTTAGATATTATTGGACATCCTTTTGAGTTATCCCTTCTCAAATATTCTGATTTCTGACTTTAGTCCAACCTTATAAAATGTAAAAAATTCCCAAATAGAACCTTATCTTGAGACTTGTTGCGAAAACAAACTTAAATAACTAGAAAATAAATACAATTTTTAAGGTTTTATTGATGCTAGTAAATTAAACAATTCTATAGATTTTATCAAAAAGAGAAGATACAATTCAACCTCTTTTATGCTTATTGAAATGTTTAAATATGGGAAAATTATGAAGACCTTCTGTTAATATTTATGTTAACGATCAATCTCTTTACCAAGTCACTGAACTTGTGAAGTAATTACTGTTGTACATAAAATTAACAGTTTGTATAACCATTGGCACATGTAGTATTTTACTCTTTTAATAATAAACATTTATACTTCAACTGACAGAATTTCAACACATAAAACCAATAGGGATATGCTCATTCACAGTTACATCAAGAATACCTACCTGTAACTAAAAGTGAAAACTGAGACCTTAATAATAAATCTAATGACGTGCCTCAGTTATTAAACTATTCGATATGATGGTATTTTTACACACAAATTCAATGATGCCAGAAATGACACTAAAGTCACTATTCTGCTATTCAATCTTGCAAAGGCTGAGGCCAGAGTTGAAGCCAAACTGTAGATTTCAGATGAATATCCAAATCGAATCGGTATTACCATACATCCCTAATAAAGGAATATTGCATTTAAAATAACAGTAAAAACAGTCATGGTGTGCCAGACATCTTATATTATTTCACTTTCTTCTCACTGTAGGCCTATAAAGCAAGTACTACTGGTCTTCCCCATTCTACAGAGAAGGAAACTGAGTCAAAAAATCCATTAAGTCACATGGTTGATAAAGGGTGAGACCAAGGTTCAAACTTTAGCAAACAGAAGATACTTTTCAGAACCGGAACTTAATTTTCAATAAATACTACAAGTCCTAAGAGTCGTACGTAACTAAAATCATTCTCAACTACAAAAATCAATATTTAGATGAAGATAGAGCCCTAAAAATTTCTATGGAAGGAGGGCAAACTTCTGATCCCAAGAAAAATAACAGCAGCTCTGGAAGGCAGCAATGTGCAGGTCTCCGCGATATGCAAGAAACCTGGGATCTTTAAATTTCGTCCTGCACTACACCAGAGAGCAGTATGGATCCAGTAAGGGACTAGTTAAACTTTAAAGGCTCGCAATGCTTTCTCACGAAGAGTTTCAAATGCCTAAATAAAATTCCTGCCAAGTGTTTACTTACTTTTTCAGAGCTAAGAATAGGCAAATAAACAAAAAAGAATTCTGTATAGTCGACTAAAAATTAAAATTAATATGTATAATTCAGTTGTCAAAACAGTTACTTTTAAACAAAATAATTGATTGAGTTACTACAGAAATGTGGGAAATGGGTAAAAAATAAACCGATAATGGAATTGATATGTACCTTTTCTGCAGATGTTATAACACTGCCAGCAATGTAAAAGAATTCTCCAAGTGTCTCCATAGTATATATCAAGGCAGAAGTCAAGACATATTTGCATTATGACTATTAAATGTGGAAACTGGTAAGCAGGGGTAAACTTTCCAGCCATAAGTCAAATTGTGTCACTCCTCTGGTTAAAACCCTCCAATGACCTCCCACTGCAATTCAAATAAAATCCAAAGTCCTTTTTGTGCCTTGCAAGGCTCTAGTGGCTGCAGCCAAACTCTCTGACCTCATTTCCCTTCCTCCTCTCTCCGCCTCCTCCCCCCATCCCCCTCTCTCTCTTTTTCAGAACTCTGCAGCCAAAGTGGCCTTTTTTCTTTTTGCCAAGCTATTGCCCATAACAGTGTTTCTTTGGCTAGGAATATTCTTTCTCCAGATCTTTGATCTGCTTTGCTCGCAACATCCACGCCCAGCACTATCACTAGCATCACTAGCATATAATAAGTGTCCAGTGATGTTTATTGACTGACTAAATGATCACTATCACCCCACCCTGTTTTTTTTATTTATTTCAGAGAGAGGAGAAGGGAGGGAGAAAGAGCAATGTATGGTTGCCTCTCACAAGGCCCTCACTGGGGACCTGGCCCGCAACGCGGCATGTGCCCCAACTGGGAATCCAACCGGGACCCTCTGGTTCCCAGCCCACGCTCAATCCAATGAGCTACACCAGCCGGGCCCACCCTGATTTCTTACAGCAAACACACAGACATACCCCCTACGTTACTCTTCAACAAAGGACATGCTGCCCAGCTACAAGGAAGGTAATTAGCTGAGAGCCTCCAGCTGTTAGCTTCTTTAGAGTTTGCTTCAGCTTTCCAGTCAGGGAACTACTTTTCTCAGGGAGGCCCACAACCAACACCTGCCTAATGGTGGCAGAGGGGCCTAGTCGTTTTCCCCCCATGCAGGACTGCCCAAACAACCTTTGTTCCCGAGGTCCCTGTCGGGTGGGCGGGGACTTCGTCAAGTCAGCTTCACAGTGTGATCACTGCTCCTAGCCAACCCTGCTCCCACTCTTCCTTTTTACAGGTGTTATGCCCCCCTAAACTGTCAGCAATCCTAACTCCAACTCAGTGTCTGCTTCTGGGAGAACCCAACCAGCGCTGCTTCCACTTCAAAATCACTCCCTATGCCTACAAGTTAAAATGGCCATTTTTAACAGTGCATCAAGCAAACATACATCAAGCATCTGATGAAACAGCAACCAGCATTCCCCATTCCCCACTAACATTCATACACAGAAACAGCAACACACCCATTGTCACTCCCCCAATCTCCTAACCACATGGCACTTAGCAAAGTCTTGCTTTTTTTACATTTAATCAAATGTTACCTCCTCTATGAAGCCATTCAAATACAATCAACTACTTTCTGTTTTTGTGGCCATGGAACATCTCACAGTACCTACCATCCCACAACCACGTGATTACGTGTCTGTTTCCCTTCAGTCTGTGCCTGCCTCATAGTGATAACCCCAGCACCTTACAATGCACTGGTTTTAAGATGTTCTGTAATCTTCTTGAATAAAAAAAGAAAATGAGCTAAAATACAGTAATTTTTTAAAAAACCTTTTCAAGTATGTTTTTTCATAGCTTTATCTGTAAGGTTGAGTTAAAATGGTCAGTATATACAAACCCCCAAACATTCTTATACTCTACAAATAACTTCATTCTTCTTAGTAAATAAACTTAATTTTGTTTTCAAGAGGCAGCTTTTAGTGTTAAAATTGAAAGCTGCTAGGGAATTCAGAGGCTTATTCATTTTGAACTTTTTGGATTCTTCCTTACAAATAACATATTAGTGACCAAGTAAAAATGAAGCACTGGTTTTTACAACTCATAAAATTTCTTTTCAACTTCATATAACCTGTCAGTTCTCAATTAAACCCTCCTGAGACAAAAATCAGGCCAAACATTCTTAGCACGTAACAATAAAATTAAACCATGAAACACATACACACAAGAATAAAGTATCTACCAGAAAGGTATTTTATGAATTAGAAAATTTTAATTTTGAGAACTGCTTAGCACCAATGGTTAAGCCATACTAATTTTTAATTCATTGAGTTAAAATGGGCAATCAGCATTTCTCCTCCACTCAGTAATCAAATAATAGGTGAACAATTTAAAAATCTTAATATTTTAAGGGAAGGCTAAGATTCCCATAGGAAATAAAAGTGGAAATGAGTCCAGGGGAGAAAATGGCTTGGTTCCACACCCTTAAAATTGCCTACAGCAATGCATCAAAAAATAAAATAAAATAAGCCCCCAGAGTCTGGGTCAGCAGCATAGTGTTACAACTTAAGCATTGGGTCATCAGTGGCAATGGTAGGCTGATTAAGGGTTGAGGTAATATATTTACTTACTATAGTAAGAAACTGTGTAACAGTACCGCCAACAGTACAAAGAGTTCTTGTGTGGATATAATATACAAAGAAATATTATAACCATCTGCTTATATTTTAATATGAAAATAGGAAACATACTTGAAAAACTGTTTAAGTAAAAAAATAAACAAAGATAAACCATACTGTAAATACTAATGTCCAGCTTGTTAAAAAAAAATTTCATTCAGCAATCCATTAATTATATTTTCCAACAAAAAAACACTTCAGTTTTATTACTTCTTAAAATCTGATCCTAATTGAAACAACTTTCCTCTAATATAACGGATAAAAGCAAAAATGCAATGCTAATAGGGAAAAGGGCAGTTTTTCAAGTAATGAAGCCATTCTCAAAAATAAATAACAAAATGTATTAAACTTATGGCATGAACAGGTTAAATTAAATATGGATTTGTCTTCATATTTAACAGGCAGCTCCAATTAGTAGAATAAATGTATATGAATTATATTATGCATATTACTGCTCAAAGCTCTGCGAAAACATATTTTGCAATTAATCAAGAAAAGAGTCTTACTCCATTTGTGTTCTCAGCGCCTAACACAAAGAGTGGCATACAATGGCACCCACATATATTTATTAAATGCAAAAGTTAATGTACACACCAAGGTCAATTTTTGTAAGGATAAAAAAAAATTATTTAAATAGAGAAAATGTTACCAGTACCAATAGTCTTGATTTCTGAAAATCACTATACTTATCCTGTGACATATATTTTGAGCAAGATTGATATTAAGAATCATTACCAAAGAATGATTCCAAGACTCATAAAAAAGTGTCTCTACCTTTGAGTCAATATTTCTTGAGATATTTTGGCAGGAAAGTTATTTTTTTAAATATTAACATGCATGAAGATGCAAAATGCTTTATCTAATAAACAACTATCAATCATCTAAATTCCAAATGTCAATGAATTTCCAAAACTAACTCAGTGAAATAATATTTAATAATATAATTTTAAAACATTTTTGAGGCATATACTGTATGTCTGAAAGTGTACTCCAGGAATATAAAACGAGTACACCCAACTCAAACTAAAGGATGTGAAGCCTCAGTTAAGTCTTAAAGGAAAAGAAGTCATAAAGCTGACAAGAGGAGAAAATGGTTATAAGGGTAGGAAAGGTGTTTCAAGCAGATGCAGTGTAACAGCAAGGAGGTATGACAGAATGTGTGTGTCTGGGCACTCAGTAGTTCAACAAAGATAAAAGAAGAAACCTGAAAAAAAGTTTCCACAGACTGACAGCGACCAGAGGGGAGTCGGGAGGAGGATAGTGGTGGACATGGGTGGACAATGGTGGACATAACCCATGGACATGACAACAGGGTGGGGAATGACTGTGGGAGAAGGGGGTGGGATGGGTGGAGGAGGGCAAAGGGGCAAAAAACAAAAACAAAAACATGGAAACAACAGTAATAGAATAACGATAAAATATTTAAAAAGAAAAAATAAAAAAATAAAAAAGGAAGTTTCCAGAGATAAGTCTGACAGATCATGATATAACCTTCTGCAATGGAGACTGCAATGGAGAAAAAGAGTTGGAGAACAAGAAAGGACTGACGCAATCCCAGCTGGAAATAAAAGCATGGTAACACAAAGCACAGGCCAGAGGTCAGGAAGATTTAAGAGAAAAAACTGACAGGATATGATGACTCCTAGGTGTTTGACATAAGACAATGGGTGAATGGTGATACTGTTAGCTATTATTTGAGACAAAGAGTTAAGTTTCATTTTTTTAAAAGATTTTATTTATTTATTTTTAGAGAGAGGGAAAGGAAGAGACAAAGAAAAACATTAATGTGTGGTTGCCTCTTGCACACCCTCTACTGGGGACCAGGCCCGCAACCCAGGCACGTGCCCTGACTGGGAATCGAACTGGCAACCCTTTGGTTCGCAGGCCGGCACTCATTCCACTGAGCCACAACAGCCAGGGCTCAAGTTTCATTTTGAATGTAGTGAATTTTAGACACTTTGGTACATTCAAATGAATTTATCAGTTTCAGGAAAAACTTCTAAGCTACAAAATTAAATGAAGTAGTTGCCAGTGAATGGGTGGTAGCTAAAGCCAAATAGCAGAAAGCGATAACTCCAAGTACTCCTTCAAGGTAAAGGATAAACGCCAAAGAAGAGTCCACAAATCAAGAACAGAGTTCTGTGAGTGTCAAATCTGTAATCAAAGCAGACAAAAACTACAAAATATACACCAGATTCAGCATCAAAGCCAAGTGGAGAGGTAACATGTCTACCATTCTGTCATTTCTCTATGAAGGAAAGGAGGAAGATAAAATGAGAGGTTGAGAGGGACTTAAAATCTAAGGAAATGTTCATTGTACGCTTTTTACAATGGGAAAGACAAAAGTATGTGACAGCAAAAGGAAAAAAATTTAATGTAATGTTATAAAAGAAAAGCATAACATAAAATGGTGCATACATAATAAATCAAATCATGTAAAACTATGTATACGGACATGAGTTAGAAGGGAATACAGAAAATTAAAAGCAGTCATCTATATTTGTAATATTTTTTTCTTGTACGATTTCCTTTAATGTTGTCCTATGCTTTTTTCCACTTGAAATGAGTAAAGAGAATAACTGCTCTCTATACATGTCCTCACCACATCACATCAAAATGTTAAAGTAACTAGAGATGGATAGCCTTATGATTAATAATTTAATGAAAAATATATCCGTGATTCAATGTTAGCTTTTTAATAATCATCTAATTCTAAAACATACATTCCTAAAAGTGATCTGGTTGTTTCAAAACATCCCAGCTCCATAAGACTTCCATGTCTCACTAAACTTGGAAAATATGAGGCAAATGACATATTAACTTGAACAATCATAAAAATGCTTAGAAAGTAAAAGGCTCATTTAATGAAAAAAACTTAGAAATGTTTCCATATGTTTCTATGAAGTATTTTTTCCCCACTAAATGAACACATTCAAGATTTTGTTTCTGGCTTTGTTTCAGAAAAAAAAAACCCATCTGCATAGTACGGCACTTACAAGTACATCTCAGTCATGCAATAGTTATGTCACAGCTCATATATCAAATAAAAATCACATTCAAGCCCACACAGCCTCACAGACCCAAAGTCTTCCTTTCTATTAAGAGTATTCCTGAGAGAGCTTTCATTGCACCTAGCTGCTGATGTCACATAACTTTTGTTAGAAAGTTAAATCCTGAAACTAAAATATCAAACAGTTTGGAGTACAGTTGTGAATGACCTAAAAAACCAAGTTTCTCTAGTTATAAACTATGAACATTTCCTTTTCACAGAAACAGGTGCAGAAGTGGGAAAAAAAAAAAAAACCTGTTACTACACCTCAACAAATGGTGATTTTTAAATAAAGCATTATTTCATTATATTAAGACATGATAAAACGATAATGCTTCATTCATGCTTAAAATAACCTTAATAGGTATTGTAATGCATCCCTATTTAATTCCATAATGTACATTATATGAAATTTCTAATCATGATAGATAAGAAATATTTTATTACCTAGAGCAGTTTCCACAAACTTCATGTATTTGTACTGTTATTATTGCTACCCCGTCCTCATAATATTTGTTATTATTTACGTAATAAAAAAGCAGCAGTGTCTCACCGTGGCTAAGAGCTTGGACAATGTCAGAGCACACGGACGGACGTTACAGCTCTGCCACTGACTAGATCCATCACCAAGTGCAAGATTGCTGCTCTGTGCTTCGGCTTCTCGTGTGTTCAATGGGAGTAATAGCAGTACCTTTCTCTCAACACTGTCGTGAGGATTCCATGACTCATTAGATAACAAGAACTTCTAAGAGTATCTGGTACATAGAACTAAGTAAATAATTAGCTTATTCAGTTGTTCATGTTTTTTCTTTAAATTTACCCACAATGTTTTACTTTGTCATAAATGTATTTCCTAAGCAAACTTTTATTCCACTATTATCTCAAGCAATACTATCTTAAATCATGGGTATAACACGTGGGATGTATTCTGCCTAACACACAGTAAAATAAATAACTTTTATAATTAAAAACAAAAGTCTCCAACACACTACTTAAAGTCATCTCCACTTCCAACAGTGATACTGCATCAATAATGAACACTTAATAATTATATAAGGGCCATCTTTTGTGGTAGACATTAAAAACTATGTGCCTCAGGCCCTGACCGGTGTGGCTCAGCTGGTTGGGTGTGATCCCACAAAGCAAAAGGTCACCAGCGAGATTCCCAGTCAGAGCTCATGACTGGGTTGCGACCTGGTCCTGGTTGGAACGCGTGCAAGAAGCAACCAATCAATGTCTCCTCCCACGTCAATGTTTCCCTCTCTTTCTCCCTCCCCTCCCCTCTAAAAATATTTTTTAATTTAAAAAAACCTATGTGCCTCAGAAAAGTTAAAAACCCACTGAAAAGAAACAGAGATGTTTAAATAATAAACATCCTATGATAGGTGCAATGCTCTCTGTACATAAGTGGTATTAGAAAACAAACAAATAATGCACTGCCATTCATTGAATAACTGTCATCCTGTTCCATTCTCTACTTACAGAGATTTAATCATCTTACTGATACTTCTTCCCATCAAACTAAATTCCTTCTAGTTTTAGTTCATTTCTTTCCTTTATAGAATTAGAAAACCCTGCTACCTTTCATAAAATGATGAAATAATCCAAGACATATGTTGTTATTGCTGTCGATAAAATTAGTAACAGTAGCCACCAATGATCAAGTCAGGCACTGTGTTGAATGCAATTTATCATGACAAACCCACAAAAAATGTATTATTATCCATATTTTATAATAAAGAAACTTAAAGAATCTAAGCAACATGCCTAAGAAATGGCGATGAGAAGAAGGGAGCTGGCGCAGGAGAACTGAAACCATAAGGTCCTGACTGTGTTAGAGTGAATGAAGAAACAGCCAAGAACTGTCCTTCAGCGTTGTTGTAAGCTATTTCAACATTTCATTCATCAAAACATTTTTGCTACTCCTCATTTTCAACTACATTTGTGGCCTACAAGTCATTCTTCTGAATTGTCACAATGATGACAAATCTTGATCATCTGAGGCGTAAATCTAAATATTTGAAAGAAATAATTACATTCAGAGTGAAGAACAGTGGATAAGGTGAGTGACACAGGAACTCTACAAATCTTTATACTGTGACAGAAGGGATGTTCTGGACACACATTCAAAATCACATTTTGTTTCTTTCCCTGACAGTCTTTAAAAGAAAAGGAAGTTAGACTTAAAGGTAAGATACCAATTTCCTGATGTGGCTGCTAAATTGGCTACAAAAACAATTTAAAGAAGTGTTTAAAATCTGTGAAAATGGCAGTGTCTATGGATTGGACAGTATTGGCCAAAAGAATTACTTAGAAGAGCAACAGCCATGTGGATATACAGCTGACCCTTGGACAATGCAGGAGGTTAGGGTTACCAGCCCTTCATGTAGTCAAAAATCCCCATATAACTTTTAACCCCCAAAACCTTAACTACAGTAGTCCCTCAGCATCCATGGGGGACTGATTACAGGAACCTCCATAGACACCCTAATCCATGAATTTCAAACCACAGATTAAAAATACTGTGTTCTTTTATCCCCATACCGGAGATATGGAAGGCTGACTGTATATTTATTGGAAAAAAGTCCACGTATAAATGGACCCACGTAGTTCAAACCTCTGTTGTTCAGGGTCAACTGTGTAAGTTTTGTTTTCAGTGTAACAGAATAAGCTTCAATGACTATTCTCTAGAGAATAGTCATTAAAGCCTGTTTCTGGTTTTTGAAAAACTAACATTCATCTCATTTTTGAGTTTTCTTCATTTTCCTTTCTTTTCAAATAGCTCATTGAAACCTGCTCACTATTTTTAAAAATATTTTCTAATGTGTGATCAGCAATACTGCTAGAATTTTGACAAGTAAAAAATAAAATTAAGAAGTTTCTTAGTTCTTCTCTGTGAATCTTTTTTGGAACCTATCCAAAATCATGTTAGCTTTTTTCCAACAATATGCTTACTGATGCATGTTCAAGTTTCAAATTCATATTCCCTAAGTGTCCAGCATAACCCATAACTTTTGTCTGTTCTAATCAAATTTTTGCTTTCTAATTTTATTACTTTTAATCTAAAGCACATTTTAACCTTTTATACTTCTTCCTGGTCTTACAGATTCACTTTACATGAACAACAATATGGCAAATTTAGAAATAATACCCAACGCAGTATGCATATATTTTCCATTGCTTCCTCCATAACATCAATTACATAAACAGAAATGGATCAAGGTGAAAAACTAATTAATGTATCTCTGATGAAGATGCCAAATTATCAGTAACTATACTTTGCATAAGGCAATGGATAATATGTATTTGTTAGTATTCACAATGGTCAGAAACAAATCCAACTTAAGCTAGCTCACACACACAAAAAAGCAGAGATTAGTTTGCTTAAGGAATACAAAGAAGGGTTGAAAACAGTGATAGGGCTGAAAAGAGTGAAGGGGTGCAAAAATAAGACCTGAGAAGCAACTGGTACTAGAGTCACAAACAGCTCCAGAACCGTTTCCGTGTCTCTTTAGATCCCTCAATTCTCTGCAGACCTGATTCTCACCATGGCAAGAAAAATAACTTCCCGTTCCTACATTGCTTTCTTCCACTAGAAAAAACTAACCTTATTTTCTCTGGTTCCAAGTTCAAAAGTCCCAGGAAAGGATTCTGACTGACCCAATTTGGGACTGTGGACTTTTAACTTACAGGTAGGCACCACAACTGACTCAGTTTGAGTAAGGTACGTACCTACCCTTAGTAAAATGGAAATACCAAATTAAAGAGCATGCCCAGGTTGGCCCTTGCTGCATTTTGTATTTGCATGAAAAATACAGCAACTATTTCTAGGGGGGAACCTTAACCTCCACTTTACTTAGCAAAGTTGTAGCCTTAATGTGGCATTTGATACCTAGAGTTCCCCAAAATGCCTGGATCTGATTCATCGACGGTTCAACAAAATTGAAACACAATAGTGTATACTGTGCTACCGCTGCTGCTCAGCAACGTGTGAACCAGTTCAGGGGGCAGGACTCAAGGCTAGTCTCATAATTCTGCCTACACTCCCACTGACGAATCTTGTTTTAATTTACTGACCTTTGGGATGTTGCCGAGGCCTAGCAGTTTGGTCTGCCATGTGGAAAACTACAGACTGGCAAATTAATGACTACAGATTTGGGGTTAGGGGGAAGGTTCCAAACTATAGAAAAAAGAAACTATACAAAAATTATAGGACAAACTCACAAGTAAACAAATCATCTGGGCTACTCATGCCAATGCCTACAGCAGAGGCCCTTTCTCTGACGAGACCAGCTGGAATCAACCCACGCTACCAAGATGGCCATCACTGCTGCCTGCGTCCACCAATGCATCAGACAAGGCACGGGATCCACGATCACAGACTGGGCATAAAGCAACATTCTGCGTTTCTGATGCAGAGGTTTCCATACTGTCGCCAGGTCATGACTACCAAAAGTCAACCAGTGAATAATGTGTTGATGAAAGCCACATTGTATTAGGCATTGCCAACCCATCCCTGTCCAGCTTACTCGTGGCAAACTCGCTACATCAGACCTATAACCCCACTGCCTAATCAGTTAACTCTAGCCACACCAATGTGGCCATCAAAATCAAGCTGTTAGATATTTTTTGCTTCGAGGCCATCTACCAGCTAACAGTGGTGTGCCTTCTGTTACAAAAGCCATACAAGAGGTCTCGGAATAGTTGATGGACATTCCATGCTCCTACTAATCCACAGGCATCTAACATTGTCAAGCACTAGAATGACCTCCTGATAAATTAACTCAGAAACATTCTGACTGTAGTTCCCTCACCTTGTTTTGGTTCACATATCTGTATTTCGGCATGTATAATGCACACTTTTTGCCCAAATTTTTCAGGGAAAAATAAGGGTGCACACTATACATGGAAAGTACTAATTCCCTATCTATATAAGTGTTTTTAATTATTTTATTTATGCCTATGCATTAAAAGTGTAACTCTAGAAAGTAATCACAATATCGTATACAAAATAATACCCTGGTATATGATAATTGGTTTTATATGTAAATAAAAAATTGAATTAAAAAATTAAAATGAAAGATTATTTTCCCTGAAAGTCTGGGCCCAAAATGTGGCTGCACATTATAAATGGCAAAATACAGTAACTCAGTAAGGTAGTATGGTCGCTAAATGCACTGTTCTAACAAAGGGTTCATATCTCCACTTGTCCATCTGCAGGGTAATGATCAGGAAAGAAAGCTTTGGGAATTACAAAGACCAAGGGTGAGCAAACGTTTCCTGTAAAGGGACAAAAGTAAATAGAGGGAGAGGCAAAAGTATAATACAATTGTGAGTACACAAAACACATTATATTCTTATATTATTATTAATTACTATGTTATTTTCCATACAAATAGCTATAAACCTAACTTTGCTCCACCCTGTATTTTAGGCTTTGTGGGCTATATATATCACAACCACATTCTTCTTTTTCTTCTCTCTTTTTAACGCTTTAAAACTGTGAAAAACATTGTTAGCTTGTGGGCTTACAAAAACAGGCCACAGGCCAGATTTGGCCTGGGAGCTTAGTTTGCCCAATCCTGGTATACAGTACCAACCAGCCCTGTCAGGGTGCACCCTCCTTTCTCCTAACAGCAGTCCCAAGGAAGTCTAAATGCTAAACCTTCCAGGTAGCAGCAGTCACAGAAAACCTAGGCTTCCAACAAATTGTGGTCCAGCCGCTTGGATTCTACTATAGAACTGATAGGGTCCTGAATGAGACAAACATTTTATGAAAAGGGCCAGACAGTGTTTTAAGCTTTTTGAAGACACATAGGATATCTCTACTGTAACTACTCGAATCCAGCACTACAGTGCAGTAGCAGCTGCAAACAATAAGTAAACAAAAGAGTACCACCAAAAAAAATTGGCCCAAAGCAAGCCTAGCTGCTAGCAAGACTAGTAACTTTTTCCTGTTTTGTTTGCATAGTAGTAGTAGCTCTATTTCTATCCTGGAAGGATTTGCATAGAAAAGGTGTCAACTCACATATTGTATAATAGTAAGATTCATAAGCTCCATATTTGTGTTCGTTTGTATTCTGAGATTCAACACTATATAACTAACAATAAAGGACATAAAAACGCCCACATATACTACCGCTGAAAAGTTAAACTAAAAACTATACGTTCTCAATTTGATTCAAATCAAAGACTTATTGATGGCCTAGTACATGGTAAGTCTCATGGCCTGAGATCTGAAAGTATTTTTCCTCATTTAATCCACCAGATTACCTTCTGGGTACTATCATTACTAAACATGGAAATGAAGATTGGAACATGCTGTGCCCCGGTTTCCTTATCTGGAATAAGGGAATAGTAATTGCATACCTAAGAAAAGGAGACTTTCTAAGAATTGAAGGGGTTAATACATAAAATGCACTTGAAAAAGTGCGAGGCAGAGTTTCCCTACTGAACAACATACAGATGTGTGGAGACCTATGAGAAGGTTCAAAAGGGGCCCTTGAAGTTGAAAGGTGCCATAGACCTCAGTGTGACCAAGAGGAAGAAGAAAAAGAAGAATGACAAGGCGAAATTCCTGGAAGCTAGGGGAATGAGCAAAAAGAATGAGAAAACGCCCAAGTCAGGTGGCTCAGATGGCTGGAGCATCACCTGTGCACCAAAAGGATGCAAGTTCCATCCCCAGTCATGGCACACACCTAGGTTGTAGGTTCGGTCCTGGGTTGTGGCAGGCACTCAAGGCAGCTGACCAATGTTTCTCTCTCACATCCATCCACATCTATCCATCTATCTATCTATCTATCTATCTATCTATCATTCTATCTATTTATCTCATAAATAGATATATTCTCGAGAAAGGATTGAAAAAATATCCAAGGAGGAGAAGTGTGCGGCCTGGACAAGTGGACCCTGGCCCAGGAGGCCTCTGAGAAAATGCAGAAGTGGCAAATGGAAAGGATCCTGAAGAAAGTCTCCGAAACTCACAAGCAAAGAATGAGGAACTTCCATAGACACCTGGATACACTCCCAGAGCGCTGGCATTTCCAAAGTCAGCTGGACAAAGTAGCCCTGGGAATGGAGTGGCACCGAAAGGAAATGGAAGGCCAAGTTGGGGTTATGTTTGGTGCTTTTGGTATTTTCTAGAAACATTCTTTTACAGACATCCTTGTGTTCTTCTGAGACAGTGATTTTCAAAGCATTGTGCCCTTGTTCTGGAACTTGACTGAAGACTATACTTTTACTGAATTTTAGTTTTTCAGTAGCACACTGAGTATGAACCTTTCTAGTTTGGTCTGGAAATTACTGAGAGTTTATCCAGAGACTACTGAGGTCATTTCTGTGTAAGTGCCCTGGAAGAGCTTTTTCACTCAAGTTGTATCTAACTCATTCTGACAGGCAGACAGCTATCCTTGCCTGGATGAAACTGACTCTAGAGGAGAAGAAGCTGCAACATATAGACCCCCATGGGGTCTTGCATGGGCTGCCCTTCCAAGCTCCCTCTTGCTTGGGGCTTATGCTGTTCCATCCAGGGTCTGGGGAAGCAACTTGTAGCTTTGTGGACTGCAGACTGCCTCCTCAGCCATCTGGCCAGGGAGAATAATCACCCAGGGCAAGGACTAGATGAACGCCTTGCCCCTTCTGAGCTGAGCTGGAGGCTGGCATGTAGCCTGTTACCTCAACCCCCTCATTCCAGACATGTCTGGTGGTTGTTGCCATGGTAGACACTGCCAGTCAAGCATCACGTTCTCCGTATTAGAACTAGACACTGCCTGCCTCACTATCCTCACCCCTGGGCTCCCAGGTTTATCCAGAATCGGCACATCTATGGAACCCGTTTGGCACTCCTGGTGTCAGGACACTTTAGGGTAAAGGGACCAGGGCAGAGCCCCAGCACAGACCACATGGGTGCAATCCAAGGTGAGGACCCAGGTTTTAGTGCTTAAGAGCCAAGGTCTTTGAGGACCTGCTTGTCGCCATCGCAAGAGGATCAGACTGCATATGCTACTGGGAGAAACAGTCTCTGTTGACGTAGACCTGAAGGGAACAACAAATTCACAAGACAGAATCTAAGTGATAGGTTTGGGGCTGGCATATGTGAACTACAGAATAAAGCAAAACCGGTTATTAAATAAAAAATAAGTAAACAAAAAGTGTGAGGCACACAGTAATCACTTAATGTTAACAATTACATTAGTAGTAGCTGTAATAGTAGTATACATGAACTACTACATTTTAATCAATCTGCCAAGTGATCCCTTACCATTGTTTTGATCATTTACTTAAAAGACAAAATGAGTAAATAGCAAATTTTGTCAATTTTGTCCCCAAAATTAATTTCAATACAATATAAAAAAGGTAAAAGCCCTGAAACAGAAGAGGTTCAGGTGTTTGAAGAACAGAATGAAGACCAATGTGACTTAAACATAGTGAACAAATGTCGCACATGATTTGCTCCATTGGGCATTCAAATTCTCCTGAAGGGAGACATGAAAACAAAATTTTACAATAAAAGGATTGGTTGTTATCTACCTAAAACTCACTCCCCTTACTCAGTTCTAACATAATTCCAACTTTGTTCAGGGTACAAATGTATCTACTTAAACATATGCACCCCCCTAACTGAAATTAAAAGCAGATATTGTTAGGTAATATGAATATTCTTTTAAGAACCCTGAAGGAAAGACTTAACTAAAGCTGCTAAAGCTGCTAAAGGACTACTTGGAAGGCTGATTCTTGACTAGCAATGCCTGGGAATTTGGCTTGCCTCCATTCTCCAACTGATAAGAGTGGTTTACTGTGCTTAGACTTTTGTACAGAAAAGTAAGTTTACACTAAACACCTGATTTGCTTCTGGGAGTTCAGAATTTAGGTATGTGCAAGACAGAGGTTGTTTACATTAGCAGCCCCCAATAAAAAACAGGGCACCAAATAACTCCTGGGCTTCCCCGGGCAGAAACAATGCACATTACTATATTTTTCATTGCTAGAGAAAAAGAGCATGCTCAAGTTTATCCCCTAACAGGAAGGAGAGGGCATAAGGAAGCTCACCTATGGATCTCCCCAAACTACCTGCTTCTTTTTCCCTTATTGTCTCACATGTAGCCTTACTACCTGTTATATAATAAATCTTAGCCAGGAGTACAGCTGTATGTTGAGTCCACTGAGTTCTTCTAGAGTATCTCCAAATACAGAGGTTTTGAGGACCCCAAATACAAGAACCCATATAGCAACTCTGAAGAATTTTTCACCAGAAACTTAAATCACAGTATTTTCTTATTAATGATTATCTCCCATAATTTAACTACATCCTTCAAATGGCTGGCTTTGCTCACTCCCTAGCACAACAGACCTAGCTCCCAACCGCTATCTGGTGTCAGAGGGTGAAAACAAAGGGGCAATCTTACAAATCTGTAGAATCTGTAAACTGTATTTACATTCAGTTTTTGTCTGAAATACAAATTCAGAATTTGTATTTACATTCTGAGTGGTCAACAAAAAAAGCAGGCATACAAACACTTACTATCTTTAGACATTCTCCAAAATACATACTAGTTGATGGGATAGAACAGGGCACTTCTCTCATGGAACCTGTTTTCTACTTAAAGTAGAATACTCTGACATTCAAGCTTAGGTCTAAAAATTAAGTTGATATAAATAGGTGCAATAGAGGAAGAAGAACATTGCGGAAAGATGGAATAGCTTTAGGAAAGCCCTCAGACAAAAGCATAATTCTTTTAAGAAGCTGAAAGGTTAATAAAGTACCGGGCCAGGATTGGGTTTTTATCTTACAACTAATAAGAAGGCAATGAAGGGTGAGGACTGTGATCACATCTGAATTTCTCAAAGCTCACTCTGATACATGGTAGGCAATGGACTGGAAAAGGAAATAAATGGAGTTGCTCTGGAATAAGAGAAGTAAAGATGGTGTGAAATGAATGTACTGTTAAAGTACTTAGAAAACAAAGTCAACAATACTTGGTGATTGCTTTACTATGGGTACCTGATTAAACACAGGTAAAAAGTAACAATTACCATAATCAACTAATTCTATTTTTGATGAGGCAGTTTTCTTTAACAAAATGGTGGTTTAAAAATGAAAGTTAAAATGAAGATTATCTGAAGTCCAGAACTTCTATTCCTTAAGATCTGATTAAGTCAAAATCACATGAATAAATATGCTAATTTTTCATAAAATCTATAAAAAATAAAAAATACAATGTTTTAAATAGGCTCCAAATGAAAAATATAAAATATGCTCCAATACCCTCAGTGATGACTGAAACCATGCAGATTACTGAACCCTTTAAATACTATGTTTTTATATATATATATACATACACACCTATGATAAGGTTTAATTTATAAAATAGGCATAGTAAGAGATTAACAAAACTAATAATAAATTAAGCAACTATAACAATATTAGTTGTGTGAATGTGTCCTTTCTCTCAAAATATCTTATTGTACTGTATTCAACTTATCATTTAAGACAGTACTTTACAGCTTATCTTTGGAATATCTGAATTGCCAGCATCGCTACTCTTGCACTTTCGGGTCATTAATAAGTAAAATAAGGATTACTGGAACACAAGTACTACAATACCTCAACAGTCAATCTGATAACCCAGACAGCTACTACGTGACTAAAAGGAAGGTAGTGTATCCAGCATGAATATGCTGGACAAAGGGATGATTCATGTCCAGGGCAAGACTGAACGAAATGGCACAAGATATCACCATGCTACTCAGGACAGTGTGCAATTTAAAGCTTATGAATTGTTTATTTCTCAAAATTTCCATTCAGTATTTTCAAGCCACAGCTGACCATGAGTAACTAAAATTGCAGAAAGCAAAACTACCAATAAGTAAAAACTACTGTATACCAGGGGTAGGCAAAGTTTTTCTGGTAGAGGACCAGATAGTATGTGTGTTTTTGGATTTGTGAGCCATGTAGCCTCTGTTACAACTACTAAACCCTGCTGGTGTAAGAGAAAAACAGCCACAGACAATATTTAAGGGAACAAGCATGTTATGCTCCAATACATTTTGTTTAAAAACAAGCAGAGAGTCATATCTAGAGAAAGAGAAAATATGTATAAGCTGATACCTGTCCAATAAGAAACAACACAATAGGTATCCTAGCACGCAAATGTAATATAATCAATACCTTTAAAAAAGAGAACAGTAAAATGGGCAGTCAGCAGGTAGATGCCTTCAAATAGGTCTGGAAACATTTAGTGGAAAATACCACATCCACAGGGCTAACATTAAGGAAAAGCCTCCAGAATCTACAGCAGTCTGGAAATGGAAATTCATCTCCTTAGACTTTGATGACAAGGGAATGCGGCCCAACAGAACAGACAGACATCCAGCAACTGAAATGGAAGTTCAACACAGCAGCTTGGTCAACTCAAAAATAAGTTCAATCAGTAGAGCTAAGGTACATGGTCAAAAGCAGGATAAAATGAAAAGCTGAGTAAATGCTCCTGAGTCACCTGGACATGTATTCCTTAAATCATCGCTAGATTAATGATGGGATTGGACCCAGACCCTGAGGCAGGGCTGAAAAAGTGGGCAGAGATCAAGTGGTTCTTGCTGTAGGAAAGAGCAGGGTGGTGTGGAGTATCAGGCAGGCTCTGAGAGAAATGATGCATTTCTAAAAAGTAACTACTGCTTCTGAGGAAATATCTACAAAAGCAAGTCAAGTCAGACAGGGAAGAAATTATTAGCTATTTTATCGGTAAGTTCTGCTTTCCAAAAAAGTAAAAATGGAACTACCGTATGATTCAGCAATCCCACTTCTGGGTAAATATCCAAAGAAAACAGAATCACTAGGAGACGCCCGCACCCCCATGTTCCTTGCAGCTGTACTCACAACAGCCAAGGCATAGGCACAGCCCAAGTGTCCACCAACAGACGGATAAAAAAATTTAGATATATCTCATATCTCATCACATATATGTGTGCACACACGTGCACACACACACACTAGAACACTATTTAGCCATAAAAAAAGAAACAGTAAAATCCTGCCATTGTGACAACATAAGTGAACTCTGAGGGCAATATGCTAAGTGAAATAAGTCATACAGAGAAAGGCTATACTGTTGGATCTCACTTACATATGGAATCTGGAAAAAAAAAACTTACAGAAAAAAAGATCAGCTTTGTGGTTACCAGAGGATGGTTACAGGAGTTGGGGGGATTGGATGAAGCTCACCAAAAGGTACAAAATTCCAATTACAAGATAAATAGTATTGGGGATACAATGCACATGATGATTAAAGTTAACACTGCTGTATTGTAGATTTGAGTTGTCTAAGAGAGTAAATGCTTAAAGTTCTCATCACAAGGGTAGATCTTTTTTTATAGCAACAGAAGGTAACAGATATTAACTAAATTTACCATTGTAATCATTCTGCAATATATGTAAGTCATTGTGTGTATACCTTAAACTTATCTAGTACTGTACGTCAATTTTATCTCAATAAAACTTAAATGGAAAAATCACTACACTAGCATATAAACAGAGAATTCCTATACCTTAATACAATCTGAACTTTTACACATTATATGATATCTCTAAAATTACCTTTTATATGGCAAAGTTAGTCCTTTTTGCATCTGCTGACTAAACATGGTCATGTAATTCCCTCTGAAGTAATAGATTCCCCACCTTACAATCAAGACAACAGATGAGAGTAAGTGTAAGAATCAGTGGCCTTGTGGGAAGTGATGATGTCTGGCTGATAAGCTCTTATAACCAAGTACCACCTCCTGTCTCTTAATCACTTGGTCACCCAAGACAGTCTTCACATAAACCTTTAATTTCCTAGCCCCCAAAAATCCATCCCTATAGGAAAAATAGTTGAGCATTAAACTTTGTTTTATGATTCCTTATACCATGTAAGTTTATTTTTCAACTACCAGATATTAAACACAGTTTCAGAAACGCTCTATGTGTAACATGATGGCGCTAACTGCCGGTGCATAATGTGTGCACACACAAACAGTGAAAACACAACTTGAGATCTGACCCAGTGGAATCCACTGGGTGGCCAAGAGACAACTACATTAGTAATAATGTACAGGGCTACGAAAGTACACCCCAAAGAGCACGGCTCAACAGGATGTAAGTTTCAACATACTGGGGACAACAAAAACACTCTGTGGTGGGAGGGTTAGAAGTGAGGAGCAGAAAATTTTGCAGTATAAAATGACTTACTCTGGTTTGGAAAGTTACTCACAGGACAGAGAA
Organism: Micronycteris hirsuta; assembly: GCA_004026765.1. Taxonomy (NCBI): domain Eukaryota; kingdom Metazoa; phylum Chordata; class Mammalia; order Chiroptera; family Phyllostomidae; genus Micronycteris; species Micronycteris hirsuta. The sequence goes on along the minus strand of PVJI01012754.1, from coordinate 17,667 downwards.
TGCTGACTCCCAAAACACATGTGCAGAGTGAGCCTAAATAAAGGAAACAGGGCTCGGGTGGGACATTCGTCTGCCCTCTTCTTTTTATTCAATTAAAGATAAAACAAGCCCATCTGATTTATTACTCAGGACTGTGCTCATATTTGGAAACATTAAGCACATTCTTAATTCTTTAAACTATATTCACAGAAAAATGAATGATGATGTATGCAGTTATTCACGTCTTAATGATTATTACATATATTGTAAATGAGCTCTCAATAACCCTACATAAATTCAAGTAAAAATGAATCTTTAAATTCCATAAGCATTCATATTATGCAAAATTTACATGGAGCACTTTAAGAGTCACAAGATTCATGAAAGTAGTATCTTTTTTATTACAATTTAAATAACAAGAATATAATTTTGCTGGTAGTTCTTAATGTGAGTATAACTCAACTCTTTATTTTTAGACAAGCATAAATTTATAGTCAATGCTTCTATCTGGAAAAAAGTTATAACAGCTCAAAAATACATATTTTAGAATCTATTGGAAGTGTTTTTCAGATTGGGTAAAACATTTGAAAACAGAGGAACAGAGAAAGCATATCACTATACCTCAGTCTTTTTCCTAAATAGTTAAAGAACGAGTCAACAACTCCAAAACCCTTTTTATATGCACACCTGGGAAGAATACCGAATCCGTAACTTTGCTCAGAGTTACACTGATGTGGTTTTAGACCAGATGTTTAAATGTTACAGTATGTACATTTTCTTCCCCTCTTCTAAGGCAGAAGTAAAGTAAGAGGAATATTTGACTTCACTCCACAAGAGACCTATTTAATAGTTTGGCGGTTATGTAAGTAAAGGTAGCTTGGCTAAGTCAATGTTGACGACATACAGAACGACATGATCCTAATGAGTTGGAAAATATTGGCTCTCATGAGAATAGACCAGATGCTACTGAGCTGAGAAAGCTACTGTATTATTGAATTTCATTTTTATGAGGTAAAATTTATTATTCAACCATTAAGGTATCCCACATGAAATCTTGCATAAAAATACTTTTACAGTTACTTTCTGGAAAGTAGATTTTTATTTAAACATTAAGACATCACTTAAATGAGAGATTCAAATGTCCATTTTATCACCTTCAGTACAGATTTTAAAGTCTGTAAGTAATTTCCTTGCAAATATCAGATTAATGGAACAAGGCTATCCACAAAACAATGAACTACCTAAATAAGGAAAATGTGGTAGAAAATCCTTATTTTCCTGAGGGGAGAAAAATCATCAGTGTTTGTACTTTATCTTCTGGCAAAATAAATAAAGGTTAGAATTTCTATGAATTGAGTGCCATCAGAAACATGAACAGCAAAAATATGTAATCCAATAATCCCAATTAATAACACACATTTAGTTCAAATTTTTGCATCTCTACTTTATTCTTTATAATTTATTTAAGTGTATTATATTTGCAATTCCTTTATTACATAATTTCTGATGGAGCAGCAATCCTTCTTACTCTATTTCTGGTCTCTTTTATCAGAAAGGTAGCTTGATATAACAGAAATAATAGTAACAGAAAGATCCAAAGGGTTGGCTTCAAAAACCAGCTTAATCAGTGAATATCTGTGGGACGATATTTAAGAAAAACACTAAATTGTTCTGAGCATAAATTTTCATATGTTAGCACAGGATAACTTGCCAATATCAATATTACTGTTAAGAAGTCAGCAAAATTAATACATGAGAAACATCAACCTAAAATAAGTGATTCAAATCAGACCATTCAAGTAAGTTTTATGGTCTCCAGTCCCAACATTATGCAGCTCACTAGAGTCAAAATGCTTAGTAAACAGCTGTAAAGCATACGAAAAGAAGATAAAAGAATAGGGTTCCACACATCTATTGCTGCACTGCTCTGCAACATCCATTTATAGGTCTGTTGCCACAATTCCCTCTGGAATCTCTGCAGGACAGAATGGAGAGTTCATCATGGGCTTCTGTGAGCTTGGTGTGGCCTCTTGTAAACAGTTAATTACAGGGGCAAAATGCACAGTTTCTTCTATACATTTAAACTAGATCTAACCAATGTCATGAATTTCGTTCTTCTCTCAAGTTTATTACTCATTCTCTTTACTTCCTTGCCTTACTCTTTCCATTTACCTTTGCACTATATCTTTTCAGATAAAACACTGGATCACCAAGACAGGACTTATCTCTTACCTCAATCTCCAAGACCCTCACACACCAAAACCACTTCAATAGGTCATAACTGACACGATTCCAGTGGAGTTCTACATGCAGGATAACAACAACAAATCAACTCCACAACAATACTGTATTTCACACTCACAAGAAATCTATGAGTAGATATAAAGATATTAGCACCATTTTACAGATTAAAAAAGTTAACTAAAACTCAAAAACAAAACTTCCCCTTAGAAACATAACCAGTTACTGAAAAGATTTCCACACTACAACTCAGTCTGTCCTAAATTTCAATCATTAAAAAGTGAAAATATTCTTCTTACCTGACACATAGTAAGATATTTACTACACAAACATCTATATGTAACATACAGAATAAAATTCAATGCACAAAATTAAATTCTAAGACAATTAGCACAGACTTATTTTAATAGCTTCACATTTGATTCTGATTTTTGCAAGAGCTGAGAAAGAAAATCATTGTAGCTTTAAAGAAAATGTAATTGAATATTCATAAAATATTTTCTTGAAGCCTCTTACATATTCACAAAATAGAAGCTAAAAATTGATTCAAATAAACAAAAATTATCTCATTTTGGACATATTATAACAAGAGTTTGTTAAAGAAAACATATTTTCTTCCTAAAGGCATGTTTTAGTTTTAATGTTTGAAATTGAATTTGATATTGCATATTTGAAGAACATTAATCTAAAATTTAAGATGAGAAGAATGAGGCACAGATTTTTGTATACTGTTTTATGATCCAACAAAATCCAACCACCTAATGTTACTTGATTTTATATACACAGACCAGTTCAGTTATTAAAAGAAAAAAAAGTTAAGTATTTTTATTTTTTGTTTTTTAATTTATTTTTATTGTATTTTTTCCATTACTATTTGTCTCCCTTATACCTGCCCCGCACAATCACCACAATGTTGTCCATGCCCACGAGTCCCTTTTCCCTTTGCTCTGTCCCTCCACCCCCTCGCCGCCACCCCACAGAGCTGTCATCCTGTCTATGAGTCTGACTCTGTTTTGCTTATTAGCTCAGTTTGTTCACTGGATTCCATATATGAGTGAAATTATATGGTGTTTGTCTTTCTCTGACTGGTTTATTTCCCGTAGCATAATGTTCTCTGAGTCTATCCATGCTGTCGCAAAGCGTAAATCAAGTTAATAAAATAGAGAAAAAATGTAGTGCCTGTAATCAAGGAATAAAAGATTTTTCTGTGATTGTTTTTTTATCAGAATGCAGCATAAGTAGGAGACATATAAAATAATTAACAAACTAATTTATCTCCTTTGGGTGAAAAACTGATATTATTTCACAACCTGATATTGGTTGCCCTTCTCTAAGAGTACTTGTGTTATTATAATCAAGAAATCAATAACCATGTTTTCTTATATATCAAGACTTCAGAATAAACACTTTTCGCATTTAAAATTTGCCAGAAATATGTAACGCTTTCCATGGACATGTATTTTGCCAGTGACCCTGTGCCATTCCCCCTGCTCTTTCTTCTAAAAGGGCACACCAATCAATTCAGGCTTACCTCGGAGACATCGCGGGTTAGGTTCCAGACCACCACAATAAAGCAAACAAAGCAAGTCACATGAATTGTTTGGTTTCCAAGGCATAAAAAGCTATGTTCATACTATACTGTATTATTTTAATTATGCAATAGCATTATCTCTTAAAAAAATAAACAGACCTTAATTTAAAAATACTTTATTGCTAAACATGCTAACTAAACATCACCTGAGCTTTCTGAGAATCAAACTCTTTTTGCTGGTTGAGGGTCTTACCGCCATGCTGATGGCTGCTGACTGTGCAGGATGGCGGTTGCTGAAGGTTCAGATGGCTGTGGCAATTTCTTAAAATAGACGACAATGATGTTTGCCCAATCGGTTGACTCTTCCTTTCATGAACAATTTCTCTGTAGCATGTAAGGCTGTTTGACAGCATCTTATCCATAGCAGAATTTCTTTCAAAATTGGAATAATCCACTCAAAATCTGCTACTGCCCTTTATCAACTAAGTTTACATAATATTGAAAATCCTTTTTGTCCTTTCAAGAATCTTCACAGAAACTTTACTAGAAGTAAATTCCATCTCAAGAAACCACATTCTTTGCTCATTATTAAGAAGCAATTCCTCAGCTGTTAAATTTCGATCATGAGATTGCAGCAACTCAGTCACATCTTCAGGATATACTTCTAATTCTAGTGCTCTTGCTATTTTCACCATGTCTGCAGTTACTCCCTCCACTGACGTCTTTAACCCTCAAAGTCATCCACAAAGGCTGGAATCAACTTCATCCACACTCCTGTTAAAGTAGGTGTTTCAACATCTTTTCATGAACCACGAATGTTCTTAATGCCATCTAGAATTCTTCCCAAAAAGTTTTCAACTTACTTTGCCCAGATCCATCAGAGGAATCACTATCGATGGCAGCTATAGCCTTACAAAATGTATTTGTGAAATAATAAGAACTGAAAGTTTAAATTACTCCTTTACCCATAAACTGAAAAATAGATGTTCTGTTACCAGTCATGAAAACAACATTAATCTCATTGTACATCTCCTCAGCGCTCTTGGGTGAGCAGGTGCACTGTCAATAAGCAGTAATATTTTAAAAGAAATCTTTTCTGAGCAGCAGGTCTCAACAGCAGGCTTAAGGTATTCAGTAAACCATGCTGTAAACAAATGTGCTATCATCCAGGCTTTGCTGTTCATTTATAGGGCACAGGCCGAGTCAATTTAGCATAATTCTTAAGGGCCTTGAATTTTTAGATAGCGAAATGAGCACTGGCTTTAATTTAAATTCATCAGCAGCATTAGTCCCTAAAAAGAGAGTCTACCTGTTCTTTGAAGCCAGGTACTGACTTCTCTCTAGCAATGAAAGTCCTAGATGGCATCTTCTTACAATAGGAGGCTGTTCGGTCTACACTGAAAATCTGTTGTTTAGTGTAGCCACCTTCATTACTTATCTTGGCTAGATCTGGATAACTTGCTGCAGCTTTACATCAGCTCTAGTTGCTTTACCTTGCACTTTTATGTTTTATGGAGACAGCCTCTTTCCTTAAACCTAATGAACCAACTTCTGCTAGTTTCAAATTCTTCTTCTGAAGCTTCCTTACCTCCCTCAGCTTTCACAGAATGGAAGAGAGTTAGGGTCTTGCTCTGGATTCAGCTTTACCTTAAGGGAGTGTTGCAGCTGGTTTATCTTATGTAGATCACTAAAACTTTCTGCATATTAGCAATAAGGCTGCTTTCTTTTCTTACTATTAATGTGTTGACTTTTAATTTTCTTCAAGAACTCTTTCTTTGCATTCACATCTTGGCTATTTGGAGCAAGAGGCCTACCTTGGCTTTCTACATGCCTTCTTCATTAAACATAATCATTTCTAGTTTTTGATTTAAAGTGAGAGACGTGTGGCTCTTCCTTCCACTTGAGCACGTACAGCCCATTGCATAGTTAGTAATTTACCTATTTTCAATATTGTTGTATCTCAGGGAACAGGGAGGAGAGAGAGACGGACAGAGGAATGACTAGTCAGTCCAAGAGTCAGAACACACACATCAACTAACTTTGCCCTCTTATACAGGTATGGTTCATAGATTAGCCAAAAGAATTAAAATAGTAATATCAAAGATCACCGTAACAAATATAATAGTAATGAAAAGTTTGAAATATTGCAGTTACAGAAGTGAAACACAGAGACACAAAGTGAGCAAATGCTGTTGGAAAAACAGCACCAACAGACTTGCTGGACACAGGGTTGCCACAAGCCTTTGATAAGTAAAGAACAGTATCTGTGGAGCTCAGTGAAGTGGAGCACAATAAATGAGGTATGTCTCTACTGCATTTTCTTGCTAAAAAAATTTAAAATTTGAAAAGCATATCATTAATTATTATCAAATTATTTTAGTTCCTTCTTTGGAAAAATACAAGGTTTTCTCCTTTTTGTTATTCAGGCATTTTTCACATCCTCTCAGTTTTTGCAACTCAGATTTTAAGAAGCAATGACACAAAGAAAAAAAGTTGAGCAATAACTGCATTTACTAATAAAGTACATCTTTCATCTTTATAAATATAATAAACATAATACAAGTTTCCCTTACTACATTAAATGCATTCCATTTTATCCTATTTTATTCTTTTCAAACTCTTGGTAGTAACCAATGAAGTTGATTTCAAACCCCAGTCTGCTGTCTGCAATTAATGAAATGCAAAATAGAAATTCAATTATAAATGAATTTTTCTGAAAATGTCAAAACAAGTAAAATTCAAGTCAGATAATACAGTGTTGTTTTGATGGTAGTAGACATAGCACATATAAAAGTTTCTTATTGCAAATAGATATTTTACAGAACAGGCATGGAGAAAGCAAAGATGGAAAGATAAGGAAAGAAATTAATCTAGAAGGTTAGCATCACTGAAACCACTGGCCTTGGGAATCAAGCTGAGTAATAAATGTAGGTTGCTTTCTGTGATATAAAAAACTTTGAGCCTGGCTGGTGTAGCTCAGTTGATTGAGTGCTGGCCTGCGAACCAAAGGTCTCCAGTTTGATTCCCGGTCAGAGCACATTCCTGAGTTGTGAGCCAGGTCCTCAGTTGAGGGTACATGAGAGGCAACCATACATTGATGTTTGTCTCCCTCTCTTTATCCTTTCCTCCCCCCCCCATAATTAATTAATTAATTAATTTTTTAAAAGATTATTTTAAAAACTCTGAAAAAATAAAAGGGCTAAAAATAATCATGAAGACCAAGAAGTAGGATCAGCAACAACAACAAAAAAAAACATTTCTAAATGATAACAAGGTCCAATGTAAAGATGTACTTGAGCCTATAATTGGGGAAAAATTGAGACAGAAGGTGATCATCAGGAAAGTGAAAAGACAACCCACAGAATTGCAGAAAATGTTTGTAAACCATATGTCTGATAAGGAACTTGTGTCTAGAATATATGAAGAATTTTACAACTTAAAAGGATACATAAGTCAAATAAAATGAACAAATAAGTAGGTATTTCTCTATAGAAGATATATAAACAGCCAAGAAGTAAAGGAAAAGATGCTCAACCTCATTAGCCACAAATGAAAGGAAAATCAAAACCACAATGAGATACTACTTCCTCCACACCCAGATGGCTAGAACCAAAACACAGGTAATAAAAGTATGGCAAGGATATGGGAAAATTGGAACCTGTATACACCACAGGTGGGGAATATATAATGGTACAATTATTTTGAAAAACAGTGTGGCAATTCCTCAAAAGGTTAAATACAGAGTTACCATATGGCCCCACAATTCTACACCTAGATACACATCTGAGAGAAATACAAGTTTGAGCATATGTCCACATGAAAACTTGCAGATTAATGTTTGTAGGACCACTATTCATAACCATCAAAAGTACAAATGACCCAAATATCCATCAACTGATGAATGGATGAGCAAAATGTGGTATAGCCATACACTAGAATATTACTCGACAAAAAAAAAAAAAGAAATAAAGGAAATGAAAGACATGCCATAAAATGAACAAACTTCAAAAACAGTACATTAAGTGAAAGAATTTGGTAACAAAGATTATATTTTAATGTCTAGAATAGGCAAATCCATTCAGACAAAAAGCAGATTAGTGCTGCCGAGGGCTGGGGAAAGGAAAGACTTAGGGAGTGATGGCTAAAGAATGTGGAACTTATCTTTAGGGTAATGAAAATATTCTTGAATTGATTGTGGTGATGGATACAGAACTCTGAATACACTACAAGCTTAATATTGTATACTTCAAAAGGTAAATGTATAATATGCGAATTACATCTCAGTAAAGCTGTTTTAAGAGGAAAAAAGACTGGACAAAAAGAATGGGAAGTGGGAGAGAAACCAAGGTAAAACATTTATGGCATGAGGGAGGGGGAAAACCTAGGCAAAGGCATGATGGTGGAAAAAAATATTTTGTAGACCAAAGGGACTATAAGTTTAATGTTAAGTCTCAAGGAAAAGACTGGTTTTGTAAAAAAACAAACAAAAAAAAAAACTATCTATCAATGGAAAAGGAATAATGTAGGAGAACATTATCAAATCAGAATTATGTTCAATAGGGACAGAGGGAAAAGCCACTAGTGTGAAGAACAGGTGAAAACTGGATGCTGTGGGTTAATAATGATCAATGATATGACAGCGAAAAGTAAGAAAGTAGGCTAGAGGCACAAGGTTACAATAGAGGGTGAGGAAAGGACACTGAAGAGAAGTACCCGGCTTAGAGTCAACTGCAGGGTAGAAGAGTAACAGTTCTTCTTCCCCACATAACTGAATGCAAGTCTGAAAGACCCAAGAATGTACACAGCCTGCATGATCACCTCATTAATGTGAGAAATGAGAACTAGGTGTAATCTGAAGCCAAGGATCACATGCTTAAACCAAACCTATTAAACAAAGTTTAACAAGGCTGAGTACTGTCTATTCATCACCCACAGATACAAGATAATAAAATACTAACGCTACACCTTAAATCAGCAATTTTCAAACTTTACTGTCTCACGGCATGCAAAAACTAATTACTAAAATTCTGCAGCACACCCAAAAATATTTTTTGCTGATCTAACCAAAAACATATGTATAATTTTGATTCATTCAAACTGGATGGCTATTGTTGTGTTGTCTATTATAATTATTTTATTTGACAATCTAAAGGAAAAGAGATCAGTGCCCCTGGCTATATAGTAAGGTATTATATTTTTTAAAAATTCTTGTGGCACATCAGTATGCTGCAGCACACAAGTTGAAATCACTGCTTTAAATACATACTTCCCGGACCTTAAAAGAGAAATTTTGAAGACAAAATACTACAAGTACTCTACTAAGAATAAAATGAACAAAATAAGCCTGGTGGTTGAGGGACACCAAAAAAGATACAAGATAACTGAGCACTTGGAAATATGGCTTTTTAAAATTATTATAGCTGATCCTTTTAATTCACCTATTATAAATTTTATAGCGGCTTTATTCGATAAAAATAAACTTGGCAGAGGTAAAAACATTCTAACATCATTCTATTTTCCTTAATTCCCCTAATCTACAAAAAATCAGTTCCACCAATTTTAGGTTTCTCAGTGACAGACCATGAGGTTATGAATCACAGAATCTATTGTTACTTGTCAGATCTGTTTTTAATACAGGTGACTACATTCTGTTAGGATAGAATATTTCCAGAATAAGAAATTTTAAGTAAAATGTTTTTATAGCACAGCCCATTTGATAAATTCAGAAAAGGAAACAGGGGATTATTTGGGTTAGAAAAAAGGAAAACTATAAAAATTATGAAAGTAATTAACATTACCACTTACTTTCTAATATAATCTTTTGGGCTAAACCACTGGACAAAAACAAAATGTATAAATAAAAATAGATTAACATTGTGGGACAAGAAGCCAAAAAATGAAGAGAACATCACAGGAAACAAATTTGACAAACAAAAAGAATGAATTAGCAGTTACTACAATCAGAGTAACTGTGGCTAGTAATCTTTTAATAAAGACAAAATAAATGTAACATGTTCTTCCTATGAAGCCCACGATGCAAAATAATACCTAAGAGTATATAGATAATGTCACAGTGATAAATATTGTTGCCAATAAGGCCATAAGGCCTCCCTGTAGGCCTTATGGGTAAGGATCTAAAAGAAAAGATTTTATATAATAAATAACTCCACATAAAATAATGGCCATATCAATAGCAATAACAGAACATCTTAGTCCAAATGGGCTGCTACCACAAAATGCTCTAAACTGGGTAGCCAATAACCGAGAGAAACGTATTCCTCACACCTCTGGGGCTGTAAGTCCATGAGCAAGCGCTAGCACGGTCAGGTTCCAGCGAGAACCTCCTCCAGCTGCAGACTGCTGACAGCTCCCAGTGTCTTCACATGGTGGGAGGGGCAAAGAAGCTTTCTCTGCCTCTTTATATAAGGACATTAATTTCATCCACAAGGACTTCACCCTCATAATCTAACCACCTCCCAAAGGTCCCACTTTCTAATACCATTACACTGGGCATTAAAATTTCAACAGATGAATTTGAGGGAAAACAAACATTCTGACCATAGCACATAATCTAGTCTATTAAATATTCATTAATTCAAAAAGTTTTTTTGAATGAGATGAAGTTCATCTAACATAAAATTTACCTGTATAAAGTGCACAATTAAGTGTAACTGAGCATATTCACGAGCATAAAAACAACACCACTACTTAATTTCAGAACATTTTCATTATCCCCAAAGAAACTCATGCCCATTAGCAGTCCTTCCATTTCTCCTTTCCCCACACTCTGGCAACCATTAATCTACTTTCTGTCTCCATGGATTTGCCTCTTCTAAGCATTTCCTATCAATGGAATCAGAATATGTGACTTTTTGCACATTGTTTTCAAGGATCTCCACATTGTAGCAAGAATCAGTCCTTTATTCCTTTCTATGTCTGAATAATACTTCATTGTACATTCACCAGTTAACAGACATCTGTGTTGTTTCCGCCTTGTGACTATTAAGAATAATGCTATGTGATCTCCTTTACATGTGGAATCTAAAAAAGTCTAATACATAGAAGAGTAGTTACCAGAATCGAGGTGGTGGGGTGAAATGCTAGATGCTGTTTGAAGGGTACAAAGTTGCATTTATGTAGGATGAATAAGTTCTAGAAAGCTAATATACAGCATGATGACTACTGTTAGCAATACTGCAGTGTATACTTTACTCTTCACTAAGAGTAAAATTTGGTGCTCTTACCACAGGAAAAAAATGGTAACTATGTGAGGAGATTTATTTATCTTGACTGTAGTAATTATATCACTATGAATATCAAAACATCATGTTGCACCAAAAAAAGGATAATTTGCTTACCCACTCTTAAAGCACTATGATCAGGTATTTTATTCTACTTTATCAGCATAATCAAATAGATTATGTTTATACATGATTTGGCTATCATTTCAAACATATACATTGGCCCCCTTAAAATTTATCTATGTAAGGCCAAAGAATCAACTGTACAAGAAGTTGGTAAAAAAAAATCTCTTGCAAATATAAAATATATCAAAAAAACTGGTGGCAGGTAATACAACTAAATAGCTAAATACACCACACAACTTAAGTTGAGCAATGTTATACATATGGATTTGAATGATAAACTATTAGTCACCACTAATAAGAATTTTCCGTATACTTGTCAAAAAGATCGTGTTCTTACCTGTAGTTTGGAAAACTTCATTCATCAAAGCTTCATTCACTACTGAAGAGTTGCCATATCCAATATCAGACCAACTTTGATATACTGCTTGCAGCAGAAGTGTCTGTGCTCTTGTAGCTTGAACTGTAAGATTTGGAAGTTCAAATACACCTTCAGTTTTAGCAATCTGAGATCTGTTGGTCCTGAGTAAGAAAATAGAAAGAATAACCATATAGTAAATAGCATTTACAAACGACATAAAAAAAAAGAATTAAGCTGGCAGGGAAAAAAAGGAATACATTAGAAATATCTTTTAAAAGAATTATCAGCCCTGGCTGGTGTAACCCAGTGGACTGAGCCCTGGCCTGCAAGCCGAAAGGTCACCAATTCGATTCCTGGTCAGGGCACATGCCTGGGTTTCAGGCCAGGTCGCTGGTCGGGGGCGTGCAAGAGGCAACAGATCTATGTATCTCTCACACATCAATGTTTCTCTCCCTCTCTTTCTCCCTCCCTTCCCGTCTCTCTAAAAATAAATAAGTAAAATCCTTTAAAAAAAAAAGAATTATCAAACAGAGACAAATACTAGTACCTTTAAGTTTCACTATTTCAGAGTATCTTATGCTAATAAAAAATAAAAATACAGCCCTAACTGGTGTAGTTCAGTGGATTGAGCATGGTCTGCAAACCAAAGGGTCAATGGTTCGATTCCCAGTCAGGGCACATGCCTGGGTTGCAGGCCAGGTCCCCAGGGGGGCCACATAAGATGCAACCACACATTGATGTTTCTCTCTCCCTTCCCCGCTCTCTAAAAATAAATAAATATTTTAAAAAATAAAAATACAAACTAGAATAATTCATATACATGTATTCTGCTCATGCAATTATACTTTTCAATCAAGCCAATCATCAGAAAGAGCAATGAAAATAATACTACTTAACGCTTCAAGAGAATTTACTGCTAGATATGCATTGTTCTAAACATCTTATATCGAGTAACTCACTGAATCCAGCTCAAATACTCTGAGAGAGGTATTATCATTATCTTCACTTTTAAGATAAATAAGACACAAAGATTAAAGTTATCAAATATCATACAAATACCATATTTTGCCATGTATAATGTGGACTTTTTTGCCCAAATTTTTGATGGAAAAATGAGGGTGTACATTATACATGGGTATTACTAATTCTGTATCTATATAAGTGTTTTTAATTCTTTTATTTATGCTTATGTGTTAAAGGTATATAAGGGGACTAAATGGTAATCAAAAAGTATAAGAAAGGTTATATTTTTTTAAATGTTATATAAAAAAAGATTTTTAAAAAAATGTAACTCTAGACAGCAATAATGATATCCATGTGCAAATACCGTAGAATAAGATACTGAGTTTTGTTTCTAAATGTAAATAAATAAAAATTTTAATTAAAAAATTAAAATGTATTATTTTTTTCCTGAAAGTCTGGGCCAAAAACGTGGGTGCACATTATACATGGGAGCATGATATACATGGCAAAATATAGTAAGTAAAAAAATATAAGAATTTGAGACAAGGCAATATGATCCAGAGCCCCTCTCTCAAAATACTTATACAGTATTTACATTATACCCAGGTTCCTCCTTAATAGTAACAAATAAAAACTATTTCTAGAATCAGCCCTGGAATATCTAATTCATTGTTGCCTTACTCATCTGATTCTATCTTTTAATAAGGTGCTTTATATAATTAAATGTTCCAAATAGCAATGCTTCTAGGTACAAAAATATTTAAATATGTCTACTGAGAAATAAGTTGACAGTGAAGGTTAATGAAATATGCAAGATAAAGTGGAAAAGAGAAAAATAAGACATAGGAAAAAAATATTAGGATACTACTATAATGGATTCAATCACCCCACTTTCTTATCAGCCCCATAAAGCTCCTACCTATTTCACTTTCCCAACCATATCCATACAGATATTGGGTACCCCTTGTATGTTACCTCAAAGTCTCTCATCATCACCTGCTATTCCAGCCACTGTTGTGGAGACCAATTCAATGCAGAGTTTCACTGACATTTCCTAATGCCACTGGACATGTGAGAGTACAGTGAGAATTATTTTGTGTTTCATGTGTGCAGAACCTGGAAGTATAGGGAGAAATGCTTCTCCACTTCTGTGTCCTTGGCTGACAATTTTGAGATGCATCTCACTGGTCTCTTAGGAATGTCCAAGGAGATCAAGGATCAGAGAGGAAAAAAGACTGAAAAAACTGGAAAAAGGACTTAGTGGGCTTTAGAACAATATCAAGCAACTTCAAGCAGGTGTAACTGGAATCACAGAAGAGAGAGAGAAATGGGAGCAGAAAAATATTTAAGGAAATAATGGCCAAAATTTTTCTAAATTTGAAGAAAATTATAAACTCAAAGATCTAAGAATTTCAACAAACCCCAAGCAAAAGAGACTTAAACCATACCAAAGGCACATTAAAATCAAACTGTGAAAAAAATAAAATATAAACAGAGTTAACAGGAAAAAATATTAAAAGCAGGCAGGGTTTTGATCTCCAAAATATATAAAGAACTCACACAACTCCACTCCAGGAAGACAAACAATCCAATTAAAAAATGGGCAAAGGACCTGAACAGGCACTTCTCCGAGGAGGACAGAGGGCCCAGAGACATATGAAAGAATGCTCAGCATCACTAGCTATCAGAGAGATGCAAATTAAAACCACAGTGAGATGCCACTCCACGCCTGTCAGAATGGCCATCATCAACAAAGCAACAGATAACTGTTGGAGGGGATGTGGAGAAAAGGGAACCCTACTGCACTGTTGATGGGAATGCAGACTGGTGTAGCCACTGTGGAAAACAGTATGGAATTTCCTCAGAAAACTAAAAATTGATCTGCCTTTTGACCCAGCAATCTCACTGCTGGGATTATACCCTAAGAATCCTGAAACACCAATCCAAAAGAACCTATGCACCACAATGTTCATAGCAGTGTTATTCACAATAGCCAAGTACGGGAAGCAGCCTAAGTGCCCATCAGTAAATGAGTAGATCTAAAAACTATGGTACATTTACATTATGGAATACTATGCAACAGAAAGAAGGAACTCCTACCCTTTGCGACAGCATGGATGGAACTGCAGAGCATCATGCTAAATGAAATAAGCCAGGCAGTGAAAGACAAATACTGTATGATCTCACCTATAAGCGGAACCTAATCAACAAAACAAACAAGCAAGCAAAATACAACCAGAGACACTGAAATTAAGAACAAACTGACAGTAACCAGAGGGGAGGTGGGAGGGGATAATGGGGGGGAAAAGGGGAAAGGGTTGTCAGAAACATATATAAAGGACACATAGACAAAACCAAAGTGGGGTAGGATCAAGGGTGGGAAGTGGGGCTGGCTGGGTGGAGAGGAATGGTGAGGGGAAAATGGAGACTGGAGACAACTATACTTGAACAATAAAAAAATCGGGGCGGGGGAAGAAACTGTAATGGTGACTACACAACATTATATATTTGTCAAATCCATTGAACGTACAGTACAAAGAGTGAATCTTAATGTAAACTGTGGGTCTTAATATAATAATTAAAACATATAATATATTAAAAAAGAACTTGCTTTATCTCTCTTAATTAAGAACTCTCCCAAACAACACCCCAGAGGTATCTATAGAAAACATTTCAGGCAAATGTACTGCATTAGTCCTTGCTGCCTGGGACAATGGGTAAGAGAAGGGTAAAAAAAAAAAGACTAACCAAAATCTTAGGAGGAAAGTCTCTTAGGAGACAAAAATGGAACTGTAATACCATAATTAATAAAATATACTAAAAAAAATTTTTAACCAAAAATATTACTAGTTGTTCAATAAATCTTCATCAAGCATGAGTCTAATATTTATTTATTTATTTTTAAAGATTTTATTTTTATTTATTTTTAGAGAGAGGGGAAGGGAGGGAGAAAGAGAGGGAGAGAAACAGCAATGTATGGTTGCCTCTCACATGGCCGTCACTGAGGACCTGGCCCGCAACCCAGGCATGTGCCCTGACTGGGAATCGAACCGGGACCGCTTGGTTCCCAGCCCGCGCTCAATCCACTGAGCTACACCAGCCAGGGCATGAGTCTAATATTTAAATCATTTATCCATTTTGAGTTTATTCTTGTGTATGGTGGAGGACAATGGTCTAGTTTCTTTTTTTTGCACATATATGTACAATATTCCCAACCCCATTTATTGAATAAACTTTTTAGTGCATTGTAAAAAGAAAAAATCTAATACTCTTTCTTGATAAAAACATCCAACACACTAAAAATAAAGGACACTTTTTCAACATGATAAAAAATATTTTTAAAAAAACACAAAACTAACATCATGCTTAGTGCTTAAAGACAGAAAACTTTCTCTCGAAGATCAGGAGGAAAACAAGGATGTCTGCTCTTTCCATTCTATTCAACATTGTAGTAGAGTTTGCAGCCAAGAAATGAAGCAAAAAAAATAATAATAATAACAATAAGTAAAAGGAATTCAAACTGAAAAGGAAAAAAATAAAATTACTCACAGATGACATAATCTTATACTTTGAAAACCCTAAAGAAAAACACACACACAAGCCATTGAAGCTAATAAACAACTTCAATCAAATTGCAACGTACAAGGTAATTACACAAAAGTTGGTTTTATATCTATATACACACACAATAAATAATCTGAAAGAAAGTTCTATTAAAACAGCAACAAAAAGAATAAAATACATAGGGATAATTAACAAAGAATTCCAAGACTTTTACATTGAAAACTACAAAGCATGTTGAAAGACATTAAAGAAGGAAACTAAATGATGGTAAGACAGTCATTGTTTATGGACTGGAAATATTAACATTGTTAAGATGGCAATACTTGCCAGATTGATACACAGATTCAATATGATCCCTATCAAAATCCCAGCTGTTTTGAATAAATGAATAAACTAATCCTAAAATTCATATGGACTTGCAAGGGACCCCAATAGCCAAAACAATCTTGAAAAAAACAAAGCTGAAAGACTCACATTTCCTAATTTCAAAACATAATACAAAGGTACAGTAATCAAAACAGTGTCTGTCATAAGGATAGACACACAAAAATAAGTGCACTAGAAATGAGAGTCTAGAAATAAACCTATATGTTTATGGTCACTTGATTTCTGATAAGGGTGTCAAGATCAATCAATGGGAAATGAATGGTCTTTTGAATAAATGGTTTTGGAACAACTGAATGTTCAAATACAAAAGAACGAAGTTGCACCCCTACCTAATACCATATAATGAAGTTAACTCAATATTGACAAAAAACTAAAAGTATAAAACTCTTAGAAGAAAATACAGGTGTAAATCTTCATGATCTTGGATAAAGGAACAGTTTCTTTGATGAGATTTCAAATGCAAAACAAACAAAAGGAGAAATAAATGAATGGACTACTTCAAAATTTAAAAATTTTGTGTATCTTAGGATATTACCCAGAAAGTAAAAAGACAACATAGAGAATGGAACAAAAATACTGGCAAATCACATATCAAATAGGAGTCTAGTGTTCATAATATGCAAAGAACTCCACAACTCAACAGCAAAGACATACAGCCGAATTTAAAAATGAACTAGAATATGAAGAGACATTTCTTTAAAGGGGATACAGAAATAAGCATATGAAAATATACTCGACATCATTAGGGAAATGAAAATTAAAACCACAATGAGATGCCATTTCATACACACTAAGACAACAATAATAAAAGAAAAAACACAAAATAACAAGTGTTAGCAAAGATGAGGAGGAATTAGAATTGTCATACACTGGAGGTGGAAGGTATAATGGTACAGCCACTATGTAAAATCTATAATCAGTTCACCAGAAAAGGAGATATAGATTTATTATTGGACCCAACAATTATATTGCTAGGTACATATCCAAGAAAACTAAAACATATTCATATAAAAACTCATGCATGAAATTTCACACCAGCGATATTCTTAAACAAAACATGGAAACAACCCAAATATAAGACAACTAGTGAATGGATAAACAAAATGTGGAATATTTTTCAGTCATTAAAAAAATGAAGTAGTGATACATCCTACAACATGGATAAACACTTAAAACACACTAAATGCAAGAAGCAGACAGAAAATGCCACACATTTTAAGCTTCTGATTATATAAAATGTCCAGAATCCTAGCTAGAGATAGGGTTTCTTTACTCGA
>PVJI01012753.1:0-50370 GCA_004026765.1 Micronycteris hirsuta | reverse complement strand
TTTTTTTTTTAAGATTTTTATTTATTTATTTTCAGAGAGAGGAGAAGGGAGGGAGAAAGAACAATGTATGGTTGCCTCTCACATGGCCCTCACTGGGGACCTGGCCTGCAACCCAGGCATGTGCCCCGACTGGGAATCGAACCGGGACCCTCTGGTTCCCAGCCCGCGCTCAATCCACTGAGCTACACCAGCCGGGCTAGATGACAGTTTTATGCCACGCCCCTGGAAAACTCAACTTGAGGGTTGAATGCTACTGCCAACCTCTGGGGTTTGGCTTGGCTGGTTTTTGTAAGCCACATTCCTGTAACTATTTTGAAGGTGCAACCTGGGTCAGTAGTGGCATGCTTCATTTGCTAGGTGGCTCTGCTCATTGCTTTCCAATATTTGGAAACATACACCATATTCCACCAAAAAATGAAGAAACCCCAAACAAACAAAAACACCATTGCACGGATGGAGAAAGGGCAAATGGGAGGGAGAAGAATTTGACTTCAACAGAAGGAACTGGTCAGGATAATTATGGATGACTATTAGGTTGAGGAGTCAGCCAAAATTCAGACTGTAAACAAAGCTGACATGAAAGAATCATCCTATTTTTCCAATTTTCTCTATTTCTTTGCTTTATGTAGAAAGGATCTTTCTTTTTAATTACCTAATTCATGTCACATGTTATCCTCATACTTAAAATTCAAAGCACGTTAATTAAATGCCTAAAGAGAGAAAAGTCAGGCTGAGACTTCATGGAAAAGATGGAAATTGACCTTGACTTTGAAAAATAAATAGGAACTTAAAAACATTAAAAGTTTGCAAGCTATAACTAACATAAATTCAGAAATGTGCTCATACCTTAAGTGTATAGCTGGGTGAGTATTTTGAAAAAGTAAACCTTTCTTTTTTTAAAATTGTTGTTCAAGTACAGTTGTCTCCATTTTCACTGAACCCCCCCCATCCCCACCTCCCACCCTCAAACCTACCCCCTTTGGCTTCGTCCATGTGTCCTTTGTACATGTTCCCTGAAAATAACCCTTTCTAGAACTCAGAAGTCATCATGCCCCCTCCCAATCACTGTCCCTCCTTCCTCCCTAAAAGTAACCTCTGTCCTGCCATTTAACATCACAGACTAGTTTTACCTCCATGTGAACTTTATATAAATGAAATTACACGGTACGTGTTCTTTCACGTTGGGTTCTTTCATTTAACACCTTGTTTCTAAGTGTGGTCAGGTTGCTGCATATTGAAGCTTTTCACTCATTTCACTGCTCTGTGGTATTCCATTTGACGTACACACTGCAGTTTATCCACTCTGCTCTCGATGAGAACTTGTTTCCACTAGCCGTTGACTCTTAAAAATAATGATGCTATGAACATTTTTACATGGTTTTTGGTGCACAGGTGTATGCATTTTACTGAAGTACACATCTGAAAATGAAATTGTTGGGTCATTGGAAATGTATATGATTAACTTTACCGGGTAATGTCAAACTATTTTGCCAAGTGGTTGTTGAATAGGATTTAATAAGAGAAGTTGTGGAGAAGGGAATTGGAGACAGAAAAAATTTCCCAGTGAAGAGTCCAGAGACAGGAAGTAGGCTGTCTTGCTCCAGGACCAAGAAGTATGGTAGGGTGGCTGGAGTTTTGAGATGCACTAAGAGATAAGTCAAGGTTAGTGAGGAACAAGAGTATGGAAGAACTTAATGTCTTCCTTGGAAATTGGAACTTTGTAAGCAATGGGAGATCATCAAAGAAGCTATGGGAGGGGAGTAACTTGATAACTCTGTGCTTTAGGAAGCGAAATCAGTATGAACTGTCCACAGGGTAAGGCAGAAGATGAGATTCTGAATCAGGGTATTGAGAGTGGAAAGTGGGAGGCATCTGAATTATAGACTAGCTGATGTTCTTACGGGTAAGCGCTATTCCTTTTACAGCTCAGGGCCCGCTTTCTGTTGACTTCTGGAACACTGAAATTGTTGGGGTTTCTTCTATTTCCCTCCTTTTCTGTCTTTAACAACTATGGCTATTGATTTCTGTTAGAATTCTTCAATTTATTTCCTCTGAGGAAGATTTTTATTCTAATAATAAGAGCTTCTTTGTGGATTTAAGTAGAGATCGGGTGGGGAAAAGCAGCTAAGGATCGAAAATTTTATGTCTGTAATGAACGTTACATATAAGCAGGAGGTTAACCCAGGAGCCTTTGCATTTAAATAGTGTTTTGTAAAAACTGATGTCTGTCAAAAAGATGTTTGAAAGAGCCCTGGCTGGTGTAGCTCAGGGGACTGAGCGCGGGCTGGGAACCAAAGGGTCCTGGTTCGATTCCCAGTCAGGGCACATGCCTGGGTTGCAGGCCAGGTCCCCACTGAGGGCCATGTGAGAGGCAACCATACATTGCTGTTTCTTTCCCTCTCTTTCTCTCTCCCTTCCACTCTCTCTAAAAATAAATAAATAAAAATCTTAAAAAAAAAAGATGTTTGAAAGACTTATGATTTCTAGTCTCCATACCCAAATATTGGGAAAAAGCCCTGTCAATATGTAGTATTCTGTTTATGGTTTTAATAGGAAAGGCTTCAGTCGAAGAATAATTTGTATGAAACCATGTTACCCATTGATCACCAGAAGACCAATTTAGTCTGATTGTTTTACGATGGTATTAGCACACCATTAAGGGGACCAGATGGGTCAACAAAGAAGTAGATAATTATGTGGCAAAGAAAGAATTCTGTCAATCAGCTTTTTTCTAGGAGCACAGGAAAAGACATTAACAACCCCCTCCATCCAGTGTCAAAGGCTTGACATTACCCCTCTTTTTCAACATGAATCTGCCATCATTTAATAGCTTTGGGGTTTGGGCTCAATTAGTTTCAATCTTTGTGGTATGAGCCCGAAACCTAGGCTGAGGCAATCACAATAAATATTTGGAGACTCCAGAAGAATAATTGTATTCCCTAGCTACAAGCAATTAAGCTCTGGATGTATTCCTTGTAAACCTTTGCAAATGCAATGAATAGCATGTTTTAAAAGACAAATTATTAAATGGCTTCTTTCCTTTGGTGGTATTTAGGTAAGGGAAAATTAAAGCTTGTTGTTTTACCTGGAAGGAAAAGATATTTCCTGCTATAAAAATTATGATAGTGTGTATATAACCTGCTGATAATCTTACAGAAATCACAGAGAATGGGATAGATGCCAGAGAACAGATGGGCAAAGCTAGCTCCCAAAATGCAAAAGGAGAAAAAGAATGGCTTCTACAAACTACTGGGGGGAAGCTGAGTTTCAACCTCCACCCATCTTACAGAATACATAATGACAAGAATTTATTTTATATTCAAAAGTACTCTCTGATCCTCTCCCAACACAGTAACCTCTTCTACAACATCCCAACGCGTACCCGTTATCCATATGAAAATGACAACTAATACATTTAAATTTTGTCACATTGTCTTGGAATTTTCATTTACAGATAGAGGTTGGAATTTTCATTTACAGATAGAGGTTGGAATTTTCATTTACAGATAGAGGTACAGATAGATAGAATTTTCATTTACTGATAGAGGTAGCAGAGTAAAAGGACATTTAAAGAATTTCTCTTTATTTTTTCATTTTTGCAACAGTCTGGTGAAATGGATACTTTATAGCATAAAGTAAAAACTGAGTCTTTAGAGATCATGTAATTCATCAAAAGTCACTTACATAGTAGGTGGTAAAAAATAGATCTTTTTGATTCTATTTTTTTCTCTCATATCTCTGTATTGATATTTCCCCTCCGCTTTGGACTCAGTCCTGTGCCTAATGCAACAACTGTCCAGATATGACACTTTTCTTTTGCATGAATAATTCCTACAATGGAGAGCTCATTACTTATGATTTCACAACTTTTTGTTTGTTTGCTTCTCTGGTGGCTCTTCCCAATCTCCTTGGGTGGCCCTTGGTCTTCAGTCTGTCCCATAGATATCTTCCTTCTGTAGTACTCCTTTTTTTCAATCAACCTCAACTCCACCGATTATCTTGCTACATATATGACTTCATCTAACACTTGTACACCAATAACCTTCATATTTAAATCTGGAACCCAGATTTCTCTTTTGAAATTTATGTAGCAAATGATACAATCAACTGGGTATGATGTCGGATTGTGAAATGCAATTCATTCATTTGGCCAACATCCTTCCTGCAAGCACATTCACCAACTCCAAATCTGTTGCTCCTTCTGTAAGCCCCGTCTGCCCCTCTCTGCCCACCCAGGTGCTCAAGGCAGAAACACTGGTTATTTGTCCCTCCTGCCTGCCTTTGCTCCCCACATCCACTTACTCATCAATTCCTGTCTCTTCTTGCTGAAGATGGTCACATCTCTCCCATCCTCTTTACTTCCACTCCCCTTCATCCAAACCCATCCCAAAACTTGCCAAAACTACTGCTCAGCCTCAGAAATTATCTCTAGTTCTAGAAGGGCACTTTCCCTAGTGTATCTTGCCACTAACATGTCACTTCCCTTCCTAAACATTTTCAGCATTTCTGTGTCTTCAAGATGAAAGAACGCATCTTAGCATGAGATAAAAAAATCATTTATTTTTCTAAACAGGCCGCTTCTTTCCCTTCCTCTCTGTACTAGCCATTGGGTGTAGGTGAGAGAGAGGATGTCCTAGTAGGTGAGTATCAGCAATTCCTCCAAATAAATGCACATTTGAAACCCTTGGAAAATGTAAAAAAAAAAAATCAGACCTCTGGGTCTCATCCTACACTGACACAATTGAAGTGCCTGGTCTTTGAGTCTGTGATTTTAACCAGGTGTCCCTGGTGGCTCTGGTACAAGTTTGCATTGGGAACCGCAGCTGCAATAGGTAAGCAGGAAGTAGGTAGACATATCCCTCTCTTAATGACTTGACACTGTGTTAGGGAAGTTAACATGAACACACTTTTGCAACAACCAGAACATAAGATGAGGCAGATATTAAGAGACAGGAGAATATGAGGAGTAGATTAGAATTTGCTGTTGGAAATCAAAAGTGTTTGGAAAGTATTAATATCAAGAGCCACTTTTTGTCAAGGAAGTCTTTCTGAAAATTAGGTCGTGGTTCAGCCTCTCTGAGCTACATTCTCTGCTCGGCCTTGAGTCAAGAGAACTAGTATTTTGCAAGCTGTAAGTGATGCGTGAAAAGCATTATCCTTTTAACACGTTACTTAACGCTTGCAAAATCGTACTTGGCGCCTCAAGGGAAAAGACTAGTAAGATACTGAAAAATAATTTCTTAGCAGAGAAGTGAGAGCTGATGGCTGCAGGATATGGCTGACTTGAGGATACCCGGTGATGGATGTGTCGGAAGTGTCACTTTCCTGTAATGCTCACTCAGAGATGGCGTAGAGTAGGTGAACGTTCAGCTCCATCGGTTCTCCTGTGGTCCTCTGCACACACTGCGCTGTTCACAACTCCGTGTCCTCAATCAAGCATGCTTGTATCTGCTTCCCTAAATCTTACCTCTCATTCAAGCTGCACCGTGAAAACCTGTCTCTTCCAGCTCATACTAATCCCTTCGAGATCTGAATTGGTGACCGTTGCTATTCATAGTCATTGTCATCCTGACTCTTAACATTCACTAAACACTTTATAACACACACTGGTTTAAACATTTACACAAAATGTCTAATTTAGTTCTCATGATAATTTCTTAAAATCAGGAGTATTTTTATCTTCATTTTACAGATGAAATTTAGAGAAATATGATAAATTGTCCATGGTCACACAGCTACTAAATGACCCCTAGAGTAGGGATTGGAAACCAAGACTCAATGATTCCCAAGTCCAGGATGGAATACTGCTGCTACCTTTCGCTTCTTTGTAATTATTTCATATGTTTGTTCTCCTCCCCAGGTCACTGTAGACTCCTCAGAAAAGACCCTTAAATAGGAGTCAGAGTGATGATGACTCTTCTCTTACAGATTTATTCTGTGTCCCAGGAAATTGGCTTGTGCATAGCATATCATCCAGAAAACCCACGACCCTTTCCTTTTGGATGGCTTTGGTCATTGGGAGTCAGGAGAAGGCAGGTATGAGACTGGAGGAGAGAGAGGCCAAGATATTTCTTCCATGCTCCCTCTCTGCTTTGGGTCAACATTGTCAATCACTGCATTCCTCCTCTACTCAAATGCTGAGTTGCCGTCCCTCCTCCCTGGTTTAAGTACCCAGCACTCTCTAGAACTGTATGTCTTCCTCCTGTTCTCCTGGCCTTCACAACCAGCAACATTCCCCACTAGGTTGCTAGTTTCCAGGTGCCTCGTTCCCCTGGATTGTGCCCTTTGTCCGCCTTCCTATTGTTAATCTCATCTGCATTTGAACCATCTGGGCTTCATGCCGACTCCTGCTGGGGCACTGCTGAGAGGGTTAGCACCCTTGATTCAACACTCAGCTCTGCCACTGACAAGCCCAGCTTTTCCCTTCCAGTTCAGGTATGTAAATCTGGTTCCATGGCTAGATCCTTATTGCCTGGACACCCTGCAGATGTCTTGAATGTTTCCAAACCTGAAGGTATATGTTTCCACAAATTCTCTTTTTCACCCTACATGTCCTGGGATGGTTGACTGAGTGACTCCAGCTAGAAACCTGGAAGTCATTGGAACGCCCTCCTGCTGCTTCGTTTCCTCATGGCCAGTGTCTCCATCCCAGTCTGCACTTCTAGTGTTGTCCAGACCCACCCGTTCTCTCTCTCCTTGATGCCACCGCTTCTGTTTCGACTCTTATTGTCTACCATTCGGAAAATTAAATTGCAACAGCTTCTCAATTGGTTTCTTCTTGCATATCAACACTGCTGCTAGAGTGAGAAATTATCTCTAGTTCTAGAAGGGCACTTTCCCTAGTGTATCTTGCCACTAACACGTCACTTCCCTTCCTAAACATTTTCAGCATTTCTGTGTCTTCAAGATGAAAGAACACATCTTAGCGTGAGATAAAAAAATCATTTATTTTTCTAAACAGGCCACTTCTTTCCCTTCCTCTCTGTACTAGCCATTGGGTGTAGGTGAGAGAGAGAATGTCCTAGTAGGTGAGTATCAGCAATTCCTCCAAATAAATGCGTATTTGAAACCCTTGGAAAATGTAAAAAAAAAAAAAATTAGACCTCTGGGTCTCACAGCTTTTCATTTAAAAAGTAGTATTGTGTTGGGAAAATTCAAATCATATATTTATAAAGTTGAAAGTCCTCTCTCATCACACCCAAACCACTCCAGGTGGTACCTGCTGAATTTCTTTTGAATAGGTTCGTTTTTATGCATATAAACCATATATAAACAAACACACATAGATTCATTTATAGCAATAATAATATATTATACATGCAATTTAACAGTTTAGAATAGCATAGGCAAGAACTATCTTTTAGAAACTAAAATTTAATAATATTATCTCCTCTCCCCTTTAAAACTCTTCTATGGGTTCCTTAGCATTTTAATTTTTTAAAAAATTGCAGTTGACATTCAATATTATATTATCTTCAGGTGTAGAGCATAGTGGTTAAACATTTATGTATTTTATGAAGTGACCCCCTTCACTGTTTAGTACCCATCTAACACTGTACATAGTTATTGACTAGACAATATCAAGTGTACAATATTATGGACTATATTCCCTGTGCTGTACTTTTTAAGAACATTTTTAAGATAAAGTCCAAGTGCTTTTATGAGAGCCCAAGACCATTCCTGATGAAGCCTTTGTCAGATTCACCACCCTCATCTCTTCTCATGTTTTCGTTCTTACCTTACGGTCCGGCTGATTGAAGTGCTAACTGTTCCCTAAAATCATCCGGGTGCCACCATCTATTTCTTAGATTTCAAAGTTTTGAGTCATAAACTAGTTAGAGGCAGTAATCTAAACCATCATTATCTTTGGGAAGGCGTGTTTCTGAATGTCAGAACTGATTCTCTAAATGTTTCCATTGCTATACATTGGTGAAAAAATATTCCCTTATCAAAGGTCTTAGACCATGATTTTCTATAACCAAGATGCCAGAAAATAAATCAGACTAATTAGGATATCATACTTTAATTATTCCTTAAAATGCTATAATATAAAATAAGGTGTAGGTTTAGAAGTCTTGATTTCGACCTGTATTGTAGGTATACAGTAGAAAACAAATAAAAAAACAGATGGGTAGCACAAATTAAAACCACTGGTGTTTATATATGCCATAAATACCATAAACTCAGGTGGCAAAAAGAGTGAACACATGTAAACTATTTCTCTTAAGATAGTTTTGAAAAATTTAACTGGGAAGAAGATGTAAATTTCTTTCTTTGTGTGTGGTGTGTGTGTGTGTATGTGTGTGTGTGTGTGTATGAAACATCTAAGGTGGGAGTAACTGGACAGCTGGTCTATTGAGTCTGAGTCTAGCTTCTTGTATTGAAGTGGTAAGGTGGCTGGAAGACCAGCTTGTTAAATCTCTCTAGCACGCACCCCTTACTAATTGTGGGAGTGCATGAGCGATGCTATGAAGGTGTTTTAAATTATTTCTATAAATTTAAATGTCTTTGTTTTACAAGAGAATGTGTCTGATTTGGTTCTGAGAGTATGGACTATGAGAGTGATTAATAATAGACTACAGCCTAGTGATAGTTCTTATTGATACTGATAACCGAGTCTACGGCCATCCCGCCCTGAATGCGCCTATCTCGTCTGATACTTACAGCTGAGTTCTCAAAGTGAATACTGACCAAAGGGCTCTCTAGGGATTTCTGGTTGAGAATAAAGACAGTTTAAATGTCATATCTAAATACTTAAGACAAGATCATTAGAAAGGATTTAGAATGTATGCTGTCCACTTTCTAGAATGTCTTGTAATATCCGAAAAGCCATCTTACTGAGTGGACTTTGTGTGATGAGATGCACTGATCAGATCTGGGGTATCCTCAGGACAGCTTCCTCCTGGGGACACAGTTGGCAGACGGACAGAGTTGATACAACCGCTGCTGATGCACTGTCCCGCCCTGAGAGGGCCAGAAGCTTTTTCCAGGGCTCACGATGGTTACCAAATTGGGAGTAAAAATAGCCCTGAAGAATTAGCTTGTGGGCTGTGGCAAAAACTGTGATATGTCTACTCAGACTTTTGCAGAAAATTTCCCTTTTATTTTGTACAGTTGTAAGTCCTTGTTGTGCTAAGGGATGTAGGGGTAATAAAATAATGAATAAATGATATTGGCTAGATAGCAGTTAATCTTTCCAGAAGGGACAGAAACAAGACCAGCGTGAGAAAATTATAAGAGATCTATAGACTCAATAGAATAAAGAATATTTTATCAATTTGAGCTTTTTATAAGTAGATAGAGATTTGAAATTGCAAGCTTGACTGAAATTGTCATGCTGAGGCCAGGTGCCTGAGAATCAGGCATGCTATGTGACAAATTTCTCTATTACATAAAATTTTGGAGTCTAAAATCCTCCCAGTGTCAAGTTATTGTCAATTTTTTTACATCAGTAATGGGCAGAATATTAGTACATGTGTTTTGAGATAGGATAGGTTTTATTTACCCAAAGGGAGACTTAGCTTGTAATAACTTATCTACAATTTCATGCATCCCTTTGTGATGAGGGTATGGATGCTCTCAGGTGCCATAAAACGAAATTGCATCAATGACGATTTGGATAGACTAAGTTGGATAAGATCAAGAAGCTAGAGCAGTAGTTCCCCAAATTGGTATGACGATAGTGGTGGCTGATACATAAACATCATCTAAAGGTTTTAATATAAATGCTGATGTATAGGCCTTATCTCTTAAAAGTTATGTGTTGCACATAGGGGTCTGGGAATATGTATTTATGTTCCCCAGTTTATTCTGCTGGGTAGTATGATAAGGACTAGCACTCTATAGAACTTGCTCATTTCTCTGCTTCTGCGAATGTTTTATTCTTTTGGGTTTGTTTTCTTCTGCTTTCCATGGAAAAATATTCCTTTTCAACTCTGCAGGTATATCTCAACTGGACAGAGGGAAAGGGGGGTTCTCCATGCAATGGTCCATGTGTATACAGAGGAAAATAACTCACAGGAGACGTGAACAATGGCGACAGAAGCAACCCTACCAGCTCCAGACCTGGGGTTGAGGAAGGGGTCACAAAAGATGAGAATTAGAACCTGCTGTGGCCCCCAAACTCCTCATCTCATACCCATTTCTTTGCTGCAACCAAAGGTATATTTGAAGCTGTATAGTCTAGCATCTTTTTTCCCAGCAAAAATTTCCAGGAATCAATTCAAAGTGACCCCAGCTGAGCTGAGATTGCACTGTCAGAGTGTCATCGGGGACTTCCTCAGTCATCTTTTAATCTTGTGGCTCTTGTGGCAGCTGGCTGTGACTGAGCTGAGAGGTACCCAGGGCAGCGTTGCAGAGCATAGCGGCTGAGGGAGACGTGGTGGTCAGACCCCAGGCTCCTGCCAGAGGGCCCCGAGCAGAGTGGACACTGGCCCTCCATCGAGCCCTCTTCTTCAGCTTCCTTTCCCATGCTGTCTTTTCTGCAAGAACCGGCTGGCTTCGCTCTGTGCTCTAAGTATCCCCGTGGAAGTGTCTTTTCCCCAGATGATAATTATTTTTTAACAGATTGAGGTAACCCCATAGCCCTTTGTGTCTGGGGGATAAGCCTGCTGGCCTATTTTCAGTACATTTCTCTCTCTTCCTATAATTGTCGTTCTCTAATGAGGCTGAAATATTGCATTTCTTGACCTCTGTTTCAGAGACTTTGATGTTTGGCGCCTGACAAGACAGTGTGAACCCCTGAGAAGAAAAGGTAGAATTCTGGGGACTGCTCCCTGCCACCCAGTGTTTTGTCTCTAAGCTCGAACACCGCTTTTACATTTCCCTCAGCTACACTCTCTCATTTGAGTCCTTGCTGTAGACCACAGTCGGTTCCTAAGTTTTAGTTAATTGTTTGGGAGGGTGAATCCAAGGCTTCAAATACATCTGAAAAGTTAGAAATCTAAGACCAGGAATCTGTTTACAAGTTGAAAACCAGCTGCGGAAACACTTCACTTAGATCTGGCAGCCGAACTTACCATGGTCTCTTTCCGTATGTGTGATTTCCACGACCATATGCTTTTGGTGCCTAGCGTGAAGCTGTGCACAGAGAGGGCTCAGCTAATGTGCCTTTAGCTTAGAATGGGTGGATAGATGGACAAATAAGCTATCTAGAATACTGCCAAGGGCCAGACTGAAATTAAATGAAGAAATCTTATGGCACAAATATATATACTCGATCCTTATATGTAGCATAACCCTGTTACCCCAGAGCAGGAATGGGTCATGCATTTGCTGTATTCATTGACAGTACCTCTGTTTACTTTTACATATGTAGGCCGTCACATTCATACATAGTCTTTTCAGGTCCATTATTAAGAACTATTTACTCTTGGATTTAATGAAAAAAAATTGGCTATCCCTTCTTACAAATTTTAAATTGCATTTTAGCATATTTTAAATGGCCAAAGGAGGTAGAGAGGCTTACCCTACCTACCAAGAAGGCTCTTCAAGGTGTGTGTATTTTATAGCACAAGTGAAGTTTGTTCTATAAGACAGAGACTCAAGTGATGTATTTAAAACAATTTTTATCAAAATTATTGCAATTTTAAAAATCGCAGTAAAAGTTGGTGTTTCATTTATCTAAAAAACGTATCCTCCTATAAATGAAGTATTACTATAATAAGTAAGATCTATTCCCAGTTACTGTGCAAGCCATATGTTGGGGGTGGGTACTTAGAAAATAAGGTTATGGTCTCAAGTTTTGAGGAGATCGTAAAATATGGCAAAGCCTTGATGCTTCAACTCCTAAAACTCATAATTAACTATTTTTCTCTTTTACTGCTTTGCAAGGGAGAGAGAGATGTCACATGAAAATAAAATGATACCATAAATTTAGTTTTTAAAAAAAGGGAAAAAGGAAAAGCAAGCCTCTCTTGATTTCTTGAGATTTTCATGGATGCAGCTCTCCATCTGTCCAGTTTCCTATAATTTCTCTTTCTCCATCTCCAGTGTGACGTGATGAGACCTGATACTCAAAAGAACAACAAAACTCAGGGCCTGTGGCTTCTCTTACCACCAAGGAAGGGTCCAATCTCCTTCACTAGGTTGTCCATTGAGATAAAAGAGGGAACTTAATCATTACCTGAAAGGTTTTCAGTGTCAAGCAGTGAATTCATTAACTCTGAGTTGAGCAGAAAATTCAGTTATTAGAAGCCCTGAGGCAGGAGAGAGCATAGGAAGAACTCTGAGACTGTGCTGCTACTGTTGGCCAGCATCTAGAGTTAGTGTCCTGGTTGCCAGGAAATGCCTTTTAGCACTTAGGTAGGATGGATAGTAAACCAAGGCAGGGAGACATGTCTCACCCACTAACCCCACAGTCCTGAGCCTGGTCCGGTAATATTGCAGGTTTTCCTACATCACAAGAAACACTGTGTTAGCATAGGAGAAGGGAAGTCCTTGAAATTCTACGTATCATTTCCACTACCTGGGAAAGAAAGCCTTGAAATTGTGCTATCATCCCAAGGTCTAGAAGAGGGAAGAGGAGAGGTCCATAGTGCCCACAGAAGAAGCCCATAAAACAGCTTTAGTTAATTGCCTACCTCTGGTCACTATCTTCTTTATGAGGGAGTCCCTAATGCTTACAGATAGAGCCCATGAATAACTGAGGGTAACTTCCCCAACGTCAATTAACTGCATCCTGTCATGTATGTGTTTTACAACAAGATGAACAAAGGGGGTCTGGAGCAAGATAAGGATTCGGGCTAACGGACACTCACGCATACATAAGTTTGGGTAGTCACGTCCCCCTGGGAAAGCTGGCACCACCTTTAACCGTCAATCAATATGAAACTTCTTCACCCCCATCCTACCAGCTATATATGTCCTCATGACAAAGAACCTGGGGCTCTTGCCACCCTTGCCTTTGCTTCTGGCTGCTCTTACCTTTTCCTGCCCTGAACCTATGCTTTTCTCCGCTGCCTCGCCAAGGCCGGTTCTCTTCCCTGAGAAGGTATCACTAATAAACCTGCTTGCACGCTAATAGGCTTGCTGATCTGTAATTCTTTACTGTGTCAGCAAGAAGAACCCAGTTTCTCCGTTAAGAGCCCTCCTTCCTAAATCCCAGCACAGGCCCCTGATTCCAAGAGTTTTGGCCCAATGTGATTAGCTGCCATCGAGGATGCAGGATGGGCAGATAATAGACAGTTGAGGGCCTGGCAGTGTCCACGCCTTCCTGGAGCAGGGAGGGGTTCAGTGGGTAACTACGACAGTGTATTCCTTAAAGGGGTGTGGGGATGCTACTTAGTAAAGCTTTGACTGGAGGAAGACAATTCTTCCTTGGAGAATATGTTTTCATTTCTGCAAATGGGAAAAATCTCATTTCAACCTTTGTCCTCTGTTCTGAAAGAAACATTTGAACCTGGAAAAAGGGGACCCAAGGAGTAACTTGTTTAGTATACATGCTGTGACCTGAACAAGATAGCTGTACATTTCCTCACTCTGTGCCAATGCAGAATGCACCCCAATCTCTTCTCAGCTCCTCTGAATCTTGCCCTTCCTTCAAGGTTAAGCTCAAGTTTGGTGTCTCCCCACCCCCAGCCTGCTTAGCCTGTACACAAAGCAGTCTCATCACTGTCTTCAACATCTTTCATTCACAACTGGGGCTGTGGCTGTTGCTTTTCTTTCTCACAACAGCTTTAAAATTGGTAGAGAGCCTCCTCTCTCTAAAATGGTTTAAATGGGACCCTACCCAGAGGCAGCAAACACTGAATATTTCCTTGGCTTCCTCTGGCCTAATGAGCCCTCAATTATCGTTTGGCATTATTAAATGTCAACAAGAGGATGGCTCCCCTCTGGGAACCCAATGAGAATGGCAAGAAATATAAGATTAGAATCGAGGAGCCACACAAAATAGCCTTTATTTATTGGCAAAGAGGAGAACAAGCTACTGAACATCACCCCAATGTTCCTCTTTATCATCTGTTGCCGGCAGCTCCTTCTTCCTCCTTGAGGACAGCAGTTCCATCTTTGTACAATGTAACACACTAATGTGACAAGTCAGATATTAATAATGGAGTTAGAAAACCCTTATTTGCCAATGGCTTTAAAAGGACATTTAAGCCGTGTGGTTCCCTGCCCACTCTCCTCTGTAAGGACTTTTTCTGACTTTGAGGCTGGAGACCAGGAATCTAACGCTCTGGAACTTTATCTGGGGAGGTGGCTTGCGTTTACTGAGTGCTTCCTGTGTGCCCAGCCCAGCCGTAAGTGCTTGCGTTCCTCATTTCACCTGGTCCTCACAATCACCAATGAAGTAGGTGTCCTTGATTGCATTTCAGGGGTGAGAGAATAGAGAGACTGGAGGCAACCTAACTTACCCAAGGTCACAGGGCAAGTAGTAAGAGGTTGAGCTGGAATTCAAGCCCAAGGCCACAAAGCCTCCCATTTTGCAGTGGAATGTGATGGGGGCAGGGGGATGAGACCGAAGGGCAGCAAGGGCCGGCAATGTCTACCTGTGTCTTTGTGCTGTTTTGGGATTCCTCTCCCGGCTGTTGGAGGGGCCCTAGACATTTTCCTAAGGGTGGGGAGAGGATGCAGGCTCTTCTGCCTAGGAGGAGATTTGAGAGTAGGACCTATACTGCCTCAGGGCACAAGAAACCTGGCCTCCCACCCAGGCACTGCCACTGGCTGTACTCCAGGGCTTGTTTGTTCACCTGGGAAGTGAGTGCACCAGCTGTGTCCTTCCCACCCTCACGGTGACTCACACACCAAGGTGATGTCAAGGGCATTCATGGCTTGGCAGCTGCTTGGGCGAGTTGATTTTTGAGGCAACATCCAACTCTTAGATTCTATATTACGAATGCCTTTCAAAAAGACTGAAAAGTATAAATCCCTTTATAAATGTAAGGGATTATTAAGAGCAGGGAGCTGTGATAACAGCAGGCATATAGGGACTCCAGATACAACTCTGTGATTTTCTGCTTCATCTGTCTTTTGCAAAAGATTGGGAAAAAGAAAATAGCAATCTTTTGTAAGAGAGCATGTTGTTTATCTCTCCCAAGGGCCTGGAACTAGTTGGTGGGGGGAGACTTGAGCAGTGCTCAGACATGGAACAGGGTGCAATGTATCTGGATCCACTATCTCTCGGTGAAGATAAATTCCGTGTTTCATTTTCATACTCTCCACTTGGGTTGTCCGAGTTCATAGCATCCCACAATTTCATCGACTAAACAAACATTTAAGAGTGCCTCATGGAATCATACAGCAATAAAAACAAGTTTTCCAAACGAGCGTGCAGCTTTTTCTGAAGTAACTTGCCACATTTCTTAGATATTGAGATTATTTGGGCACCTGCTTTTAACGAGTTGGTGTTGCGCTGTGCTATGGTAAATATAGTAATTCCAAGATGAAACATTTGTGTGAAATGCCTTGTATGTATTGTATATTTTTTTTGTACAGAAGCAGTGGTACTTACGAAATACATTATGATGCACAGTACAAAGAACTTCTCCCTTTCTTTTTCTCACCTTCTTCTATGTGCAATGACCAACAAGAATAACCAGGAAGGAGAAACCGACATTATCACTTGTGTAATACATAGTAGAAAAATGCTATTAAAATGCCATGAAATATGGACATCTGAACAGCCTTTTCTTAAGGAATGCCTGACATCCCATTGTTCTCTCTCTGACTTGTACATTTGGTGCCCCTTCCTTAGGGGTAGAAGAAGCTCAATGTCTGAGTGGCAGCTTTGTCACTTGAGAGTGAGTAAAGCTTAGATGGCCCCATTGTTTCAGCCCACCGTCAGATCTGCACCTCTTTCCTCCTTGTGTCCGTGTGGCCTGTGCCAAGGTCACTGGCAGTGGAGCCAGCACCTCTGGGCCCATGCAGGCTGACCGTGCACATCTCAGTAACTGGCAGATGTGACGAATCAGGGGTCCCCTACGCTCCCCCTAGAAAGCTGGTAATTATACCAACACAGCACTGCCTAAATCAGTTTTAGCCTGAGCTTTATAGTACTCAGACTTCCCCTGTGTATGGCACCTGCCCTTGGAAAGTCATTCTTTGATGTTCCTTCTTGATAGGATGTTTCTAGGTGGTGCTTCAATTTTTGCTCCTCTTACTGCCTTGTAGAAGAAACACAGGATTTGGGGGCTCATACAGAGCCACTCACTGTCTGCAGACTTAGGAGACGTTACTCACTCTTTGATGTTCTTGACAGTAAAATAGGGTAAGAATTTAATAATACCCTTTGCAGGCTGGATGAGAGGACTGCATACACCTGAAACCGCTGCCCCACTGAGGAAGTGCTCATTCTCTAGAACACTGAGCTCCCATCCGCCAGGCAAGGTAGGAAGGCAACATCAGAGCTTCTTCCAATTTTTATTTATTCTTAAATAATTTATATTTTGTGTGTATTTTAGCAGTTATAAAATATAATTAGAGAGTTGTAATGGATGTAATTCATGAATATATATCTATACATACAAGGATCTAAGAAAAATTACTGTTGAGTTACATAACCAAAACAATTTGACCCATCTATAGTAAGATTGTTATTCTTAAGTATGATGGACATATTCACACTAAAGTATTAATTAACAATCACAATTTATCATAGATCATCAAGCTATGTTTGGCACTTTACATGAAAGAATTTGACTATTTCAATATCTTATAATAAAAAACTAATCTCTGAGCATTGAAGAAAATTAGTGTTCTTGCCCGTTTAGGATATGGTTCATTTAGGATATGGTTTTGCATTCCCTGTTTCAGGTGTTGGTCATGGCCCACAAACCCTAACACACATACCATCTGGCCTTCTGCAGGAAAAGCTCGCTACCCCCTGCCTTGTCATTTTTAATGCACAAATGCTCCATGAAAGCAGCAGACACGTTATTCAGAGAGAGAAGCTGAGGGAATTTTTTATGTATGAGTCTAAAGACAGGGTTTCATCTTATATCTGGTGATTCTAAAGCCTGGGTTCGTTCTACTAAACTGCAACTTCCTGTAGTACTAACAATGACGTGTTACAAATAGAGCACATACCAACAGTGGAATAGAAGGGAGCACATTAGTGGTGCCACTGGGGGCGGGGCATTCCGAGGGAGTGTCAGACGGTACTTTACTGTATTGCTCTGGTATATGGACTACTACTCCCTGATCGTGTATTATACCCATGGCAGACGTTGTTAATCAATTAAAGCACTATGCACTTTATTTTATTTTTTGCTGAGTCAGATGCAGCCAAATAATTCTTATGAACACAACTGTACAGAAATAATTGATGAAACATAATTGGCATTTCTGACAGATGTGGATAGAGAGGTATATGAGTATATGGGTCCAATAGGAAACTTTGAGGTAGAGATGAAGGGAATTATACGAAAACAAGAGACAAAATGAAATGTTTATTTTGTTAGCAAGAATTTCATTCCAGAGGAATGTATTCAAGAAGTCCCCTTTGACCAGCAGGTAGCTAGGAGCTGTGGAGGGTGTGGGAGAGCAGGACACAGTCTAGCTTAGTGCTTAGGGTCACAACTCTGGAGTCGGAACATCTGGGGCCAAATTCCAGCTCTGCTGCTAAACTGTGTGTGATCTTGGGCAAGTTTTACTTTCTTTCGTGTGTCTCAGTTTTCTCATCTGGCCAAATAGGAAACCGAGAGAACCCACTTCATTAGGTAATTGGGAAAATCAGAGGACTTAATTTCCAGAAAGCATGTACGGCCACGCCCAGTGCAAATGCTGGTATGAATGTTACGCTGGGCTGGCCCTCAGTGTGCTGTAAGTAAACTTGGGGTTTAATTTTCTGTGTTGCGTACTTCTCAGCGGTGTTTTCTTTCGTCTGTAAAAGTCAGAGATAATGAACTCTCTGCATCGCCGCTCTCTGCATTTATGCATGACCGTGTTCCATCCCAGTGAAATTTATTCCTCACCTCATGGATTTGTCAATAGCTCCCAAGGTAGTACAGTCTCACGGAAGATCTTGCTGACCCATCATTTGTCTCCCCCTACCTCACCTCCCCAGCTATAGCCAAATAGATATTTTTGTCATTGTGGCAATTTGGAAAATAATTCGTGTCACTCTAATACTTTTCAGTAATGCTGATTTACCAGAGCGGAGTTAAGTTCTTATGATGCCATAAAGCATCTGTAGTAAGGAGTTACCTTCAAATATTCAAAATAATTCACTTTAAGAATGGGGACCATTTGTGTTATAATACTTCGCTACAATACCCCAGGGATATCCGGGAAGTCACTAAGGAACTAAACTACATTTTTAGCAATCTTCTAGAGAAAAAACTTCTATGATATATGGCTTTAAATATGCCTTATGTATGCCCTTACAATCTACAGCTTAAATATTAAATTCTTAGAGATGGTATTTTCTTAAGTAAGTTCACAGGGGAAAAAATCAAATTTTAGTGTTGCCCCTCATTGAGCAGAGTTAAAGATGAAAAGAGATCATTTTTTTTTTTGGTTGAGATTTCAGAATTCTCTTCTACCTTCTCCTTTTTAAAAAATCAGTTATTTTAACATGGCAGGCAGTAGGTTGGTCCAGAGGCCACTAGAGTTGTCCTGTCTCTGTGTGAAGAGATGAGCTCTCTCTTTGGTCAGTAAATATAGCTGTTCCACCTCTAGTTCTAGTAAAGGTATGAAAGATACAATTGGAAAACATGGAATTCAGCAGTTAAATCTTTGTGAAAACCTCCAGGCTAGCATACCCACAGCACAATTTCTGGAAGGCAAGACTTTGACTCCAAAGGTTTCAGCTCCCCTGGAATGCAAAAACCAGCCAGGCTTTCTCTGGGAGGATATCACTCCTCAAATATCTCCCAACAGAAATTCTGCAAGCATTGCAATATGTACCTTCTGACACGTCAAAAGAACTAAGTGGTGGTGATTATAAGGGAGTCTTCTCCTGTTCTTTATGATGATCTCAAGTTAGCCATGTTTTTATTATCCAGTTGTTGATAGATGAATTGTATCATTCCTGGCATGTGGAAAAATGACTGTATAGGGCAATAGTGGCTTTGGGTATGGCAAATTAAATTATTACAATGAATATTTAATGAATATTTACCCCTCAGTTCACCTGTATGGGAGGCATATACTCATTTTGTGGATGTTGGGTTTAATGATATGACTTGCTTTAGCAAATAGAATATAGGTAAGAGTGATAGCCACTTTTAAGTCAAAGCTTTAAGAGACTTTACACGCTCAACTCTCGGAGATTTTGACCTCAGCCATAAGAAATACGTTCTTCAGGTGGCACTGCTCTCCTGCCCAGGCCTAAAAATGAAGTGTACATGGCCAACCTGCTGAAGCAGAGCCCTCATGGCCAATATGTGGAGCTAAGAGTATGGAAAACAGATGCTTGTTGTTTTAAGACACTGAGTTTTGGAGATGATGGTTAGGCAGCATTATTGATCATGGCAATAGGTGATTAATCTGATTGGTCTTAGCCTTAAAAGTATCTGATTAGAGGAGATCTCTTAAAAGCTTGTTTGTCTGATCTTTATATCTTAGTAGGAAACTGGGCTATATAAGGCCTCAGAAGAGATTAGGTAGATACATCTTACTTGTCATGTTACTACTTTTCATCAAATCTCCCAATGCCTGATTTAGCTGTGACTGAGTGCTTCTATCAAATTAGAATTTTTGATAAAAAAAAGGTTTTCTCACATTTCTAATCTTGCTGTGCCCTTTGGACACTTATGTCTTACATGGCCTAGCTGGCCTAGTTGATCCCTAGTTGACCCATTTATTGATGAGAAGAGAGTGATATAGTAAAAAGTACATAGGAATAAGAAAAATCTGGATTCAATTCTCTAGTAGGTCACATGCTACCTATGTGTTCTCAACAAAGTATTTATCTCCCCAAGGTTCAGTTTTGTCATCCATAAAGCGGCAGTGATACTTCTTTGCGTGTGTGTGTGTGTGTGAGAGAGAGAGAGAGAGACAGAGAGAGAGAGAGAGAGAGAGAGGCAGAGACTGAGAGAGAGACATAAAGACAGAGACAGCATTTTAAAGAAGCAACCTGCAAATTAAGTAAAATGTCCAGTATAATGCTTGATATAATCTTTAACGATCGAGTACTTGCCATCTACTATGCACCAAATGCTTTTATATGTGTTTGCTCTTGTCATCCTTATTAAAAAATGAGATTTATACTATTATCAATTTCATTTTATGGAGGAGGAAACTGAGGTAATGTAGTTTAAGTAACTTACTCAAAGCTATACAGCTAAAGGATGGTTGAGCAGAATTTTAACCCAGGTTAGAATGTAGAAAGTTTGCAAGAGAAAGAGACCATCACTTCTAACAAGAATAAACTGGATAAGTTTTAAAAAATCATAATTTTTAAAACCTGTAAAATACCTTAGGGTACAAATCAACTAAGCTTAGAAAGGAATAGGCTAGGAAAGAAGAGTCTAATGGCTGTTTTTCTCCCTGGAGACAGGACGAAAAGAGGATTAAACCCTTCATAAATGTGGCTAAGGGGAAATCAGCCTGCTTTTTGACAGTTTTTTAATGTCTGCTTGTGGACAGACATGATGAATGAAAATCCCAAAGATCCACAGACATAAAGCAAATATGCATCCAATCTCCACATATTTCCCATGAGTGCACAGGACAACACACCAAAGGTGAGGGACAGAGAGGGAAACCTGAGAAAGCACATCCCTAAGGTAAAGTGGAACTTCCCTGAATGCAGTTCAGCAGCTAGCCTAAACGGGGCAGAAGAACTGAGTGAGATCCCCACCTCCATCTTGAGGACCATGTGGTTTTTATGATGATAAGAAATTGCCACTTCAAATGACAAGAATAAGGCAGGAAAAAATGCCACCTCTCTAGATGCATTGAGCCTTACCAAATGGACAGCAATGACCGAATTAGGATTGGGATAATTAAGAGAGAATGGAGGTTCATGGAACTGAGTTTTCACTGAAAGATAGGGGTAAGGCAGTAGGGTGAAGAGAGTTCCTGGAGCACAGAAAGCCAGGTGTAAGGATAGAAAGTGAGACTCTTCATTAATCCTCAACAGTGGTCACCTCACTGTGAATCTGAGCATTCAAAGCTACAGTTTCTATAATTCATAAGGGTGGTGACTGACTGGAAATTTCTTGAGTCTTGGTGGTGTTCAGATCCTAAGCTCTGATAAAGGGCATGTTCTTCCTCAACCACTAGAAATATTTGAAGCCAGTAGTAGAGTGAATCTTTTCAAAGCTATGACAAAGCCCACACTCAGCTCAGTCATAGATTAGATAGATCCAGTCTCAACAAAATGATGGTCTGAGAAAAGAATTTGTGTGATCTTATCTGGGTATTAAACATTATTCAGTCTCTACTCTTGGTAGTTTTATACACAATGTCTGACTTACAAAAATTATTAATAAGAAAACAGAAAAGCAAGAAAATATGACCCATATTATAGAAGCAGAATCACAAAAATGTAAATTATTTACTATTGGGTCATTTGCAGAAAAGTTTGCCAACACCTAACCTAGGGAAAGAAGAAATGGTATGTTTAGGGGAGCATATTAAGAATGTCAGCAGACTTTCCATAAAAATAATGGAGGCTAGAAGTCAATGGAGCAACAACTTTAAAATGCTGAAGAAAGACAAGATTGTCAACCTAGCTTTGAGACTTTTATTTCTACATTGGCATTCATTTGCATTTATCAATTTTTTGTTGTGGAATGCATAAGAGCCAAACCCACAGATCTTCATAATTGTCCCTAAGAAGGTGAAGTTAAATAATGTCAAGCATAGGATACATAGTTGAGTTTTGTTTAAAAAGAATATTTCTCACAAAGAAGCTAGGGGACATATGCCTTACAATAACATATGTGAAAATGAAGCAGAGCTTTAAAGGGCAGGACACTCAGTTTTGCTTGCCGTGTTGTGTGGTGAATACAACAGTAGTTGGAGGCAGGAGATTTACATAGAACCAAGACATGCATCTACCTATGCAGTGTTTTTATGGTAACTTCTCTCAGCTGTGATTTCCTTCTTTGTAAAATAACGTCAATAACTGACCCATCTACTTTGTATGGTTGATTTTCAAAGCATGGGAATGGAAATGAATGTTGTGACCAATTAAAAGGCACTTGAAAATTCCCAAAATAGAGGTTGAAATAGTAATAGTAAAACAACGAAACGACCAAACCTCCCACCATCAATAAAAATAAGTAACTATATTCTAGGTACTATGGATACAGTTGTAGAAAAAAGAGAGGTGATGATTTTACTCTATTCTCTCCTGATAAGATCACTTCAGGAGTGTTGAGTCCAAGAGAAATAGACCTAAAAGGAGCATGTTCAGAGGACAGTGCTGAGTAGAATTATAAAAATCTTAAGTGCAGAATATTTGAAAAAATAGAATATTGTTCCTAGATATAGCCTTGAAGTAAAGAGGTTCAGGGGTCCCAAGAAACAAATGGGAAAGCATGGACTTTTGTGGAAACCCTCATCTTTGGAATCTCGGCTCAGCCACCCCCTGGCAACAGGTACCTGAGAAAATTGGCTAAGCTACTTGAGCCTCATTTTCAGCCTATGTTAAGTGGAGATAATGTTATCTACTTGACTATACTTTTGTGAGGATCCAATGAATTAGTATTAAAAATGTAAAAGAATATGTAGTCTACTGTCATATATAATTCTACTATAATAGAGCTAGAATAATTTTAATTACCTATGAGGCATTTTAAATAGAAATGGAATTGACTGCTTCTCTTTGGCTGAGGAATTTGACTATAAGCTTGTTGGATCGTATTCAAATGTTATCAGTATATTGTGGGACTGTGCGTTATTTTAGGTCCTTGATAATTTCAGATTATATTCAGACAATATCAGTAAATAGTACAATGCATTAATTTGTCAACTTTATTCTTATTGTGCAGAAATTGCATGTATCTATTACATGAGAGCAGGAGGTTTGAAGGGGTCAGGATAGATTTATGTAGCAACCTGGTCAGAAGAGCAAAGGGGACTGAGAATGAGGGCGATCCGAACAGACTCTCTAGCTGGTTGTTAATCAAAATTATGGTTGTCTCTACATTTCATAGATTTTTCATAGGAAGAACATCAGTTCTTGATTAGAGCAGGAAAGCCCCATAGATCTCTATGAAATGTTTAAAACCTTTTCCTAAATATCAGAGGAACTTTTGGAGTTGTCTGATACACACTAGGAGTTTTGTATTCTTCAAGCTAAGAGACAGGAAACATTATTCTTTGTCGTAATTCTGCAGACAATTTATTTATGAAAGAAACAAAACTAACAATGGCAGACATGTCTTCAAAAATGAGGAGAAATTGTCAGGCCCATGGACATGTTGTTCTTTGTCTCATGCTATAATCATATGCAGAAGCCTGGTTTATAGAAAAGGTCTCCTGTTACCATTGTATCAGAAACAATGACTGAACTACAAAGAAATGATCATAATGGAATTCTTGAGAGCTACTTGAGAGGCCTACCTGGAGAAGGAAAATACATTCTGGCAAAAGTGATGTTGGGATTGCCATAGACCTTACCGGAGACGCTTTTTTTCTGAGATGTTTTTCTCTGACGGAGGGGTCCTAGTTTTGCATATTGATTAAATTAGAATCTGCATTTAAGGAGTTTTTATCATGATTTATTTTTATATGTCCTGATTTACTTACATTTTCTCCCCCATTTACAGTCGCCTATACGCAGGAAAAGGAGCCCTAAAATTTTAGGAGGAATAAGAGTCTTAACCTGAGAGTTAGAATTAATTTGAGGTCTTCTGTAGGTGTAGCTAATTACATACGTGAAGGCTTTCATTAATTTATCTCTTTTACTTTCCCCATTCTCAAAAGTGCCATTCCCCCATCTCATTCATCACATTGCTATTTTTAACAGCCTTATTGAGATATAATTTACAAACCCTGCAATGCACTCATTTAAAGTGTAAAATTCAGTGAATTTTAGTGCAGTCAGAGGGTTGTTCATCTGTCACTGCTATCAATTTAGGACATTTTCATTACACCCAAATGAAACCCATATCCCTTAGTCATTACGCACCAATCCTCTCAGCCTCCCAGCCCTGGGCAAGCACTAATATTTTAGCTTTCCCCCCCTACTTTGGATATTCCATATAAATGAAATCATGCAGTAGGTGGGTATTTGAGTCTATCTTCTATCACTTAGCGCAGCAATTTTCAACCTTTTTCATCTCATGGCATGCATAAACTAACTACTAAAATTCTGTGGTTCAGCAAGAAATAGAGAGTTGCATCAGACTGACAAAAAATGGGTATAAATTTGATTGTTTTACAAAAAAGTAACAACAGTTAGTATCTACCCTTTTTGCTCCAAAGTGACTTGTTAAAAAAAAATCAGGTGTCTATACTTGTATATAAGGATTTCTGGTACCAAGAATTAACTAATCAGATACAACCTTATTATGTGACATGACCAATAAGATGCAACTCTATTATTTGACCTATGTATGGTTCGAGATGGGGCATCCACACCAGACAGCTATGGTTGTGCTGGCTGCTGTAATTTTATAAATTTGACAATCTAAGGGAAAAGAGGTCAGTGCTCTTACTAAATAGTCAGGTATGGCATGCTTTAAAAATTCTTGTGGCACGCCAGTGTGTTGCAGCAGACTGGTTGAAAATCACTGACTTAGTTTAATGTTTCAAAGGTTCATCCACATTGTAGTATGTGCCAGCACTTCATTTTTTAAATTGCCAAATATTTCATTATATTAACATACCACATTTTATTTATCCATTCATCAATTGATAGACACTTGGAGTTTTTCTACTTTTGGTTATTATGAATAATTCTGCTATGAACATTTGTATACAAGTTTTTGTGAGGACATATCTCTTTATCTCTCTTGGGTATATATCTAGCAATATAATTACTGGGCCATATAGTAAGTCCTTTAACTTTTTAGTGAACTATCAGGCTGTTTTCCAAAGCAGCTTCTCCGTTTTACTTTCCCCAGCAATGTATGCAAGGTTTAGATTTTCAATGTTTCTCCAACTTCATCAACACTTTTTATTATCTGTCTCTTGGATTATGGCCTTTCTAGTGAGCATACAGTGATATCTCACCGTGGTTTTGATTTGCATTTCTCTTATGACTAATGATGTTGTTCATCTTTTCATATAATTATTAGCCATTTGTATATTGGAGAAATGTCTATTAAAATCAGTTCATAATTTTAGAAATTAGTTGTCTTTTTATAATTGAGTTGTAATCATTCTATATATTTTCTAGGTATAAATCCCTTATAATGTATACAATTTGAAAAAAAATATTGTCCCATTTGCTGGGTTGCCTTTGAGCCATCACATTTTATGAGGCTTTTCCTCTCTCTTCTTACTGATATTTATCCATAGAAATGGCCTAGTAAGTTGTTGCCTTGCTAGTTTTAACCACATAAACATCATTCTCTCCATCAGCTATCACATTCACTCATCCGAGCACCAACTAGGTAGTGGTCTTAATGACCGGGGATGCAGTCTTGTTCTCGTCTTCATGGCACTTACAATCTAGGGTGGGAGAAAACCTTAACTGTCTACTAAAGTATCATCCTATTGCTAAAAATCACCGTCTTGATTATTCTAGTCCAGTGCTAGTGCCTCTTGCTGTCTATACCTTCAACTTAACACATTCTCAACCCCCATCCCTATTTTTTAAAGGGCTTGGGTTTCTGCTGTGGACTCTGCCATGTTATGAATAGTTACATGGATTAGGAAGGAGGGGTGCAAGGTAAACTTTGCACAAAGGATCAGAAATTTTATCAGGATTGGTGTGAACAACAGAAGTTATCCAAATAGCCCCATATGGCAAACCAAAGAGGAGGGCTGCAGAGAATGTGGAGAAAGAATGCTCCCTAGCCCAAGTGACAATAATGTGCAGTACCTCATCTGCAGACTGGAGAAGGACCATATTTCTTACCCCATGAGGTCTTATATGA
The DNA here is from genome assembly GCA_004026765.1 of Micronycteris hirsuta. NCBI lineage: Eukaryota > Metazoa > Chordata > Mammalia > Chiroptera > Phyllostomidae > Micronycteris > Micronycteris hirsuta. The sequence goes on along the minus strand of PVJI01012753.1, from coordinate 24,430 downwards.
TGAGGAAATAGGCTTGGTAATGCTGGCAGCCATTTTTTTTTTAACATTGGCTTTAGATTGCCCTTTGGTCCCATAAAATGTAACAATAAAAAAGACAATCCAGGAGTCTGAATGCTGAGAAAATTCAAATTGAATTCAGGTTTCTTATTTCTTCTAAGATGAATTTAGATAGGCTAGAACCTTGTCTGATTTAGAAAGGTGGCAACTACTTGGGGTTATACAGCATGTAAGTAGTACATAAAGTGGTTGGTGATGATGATGATGATGGCGATGATAATAACGCATTGCATCGCTATAGTATTTGGATATTCAAAGAATTTTCACATACCTTGACAACACAGCCTAGCAAGAACCAAGCAAGAGTGCTAAAGATGGCTTAATTATCCAGGTTTCTCTAAACTTTTTAGTTAAGTATAACATACATACAAGAAATGCATAGATTATAGGTCTACAGCTCAATAGATCTTCACACAGTGAACATTCCATGCAGACAGTTCAAGGAACAGGTCATTACCAGATTCCCACATGACCTTCTTTACACCCATTTAATCACCAAGAGTCTCGACATAATACATAACCACATCCCTCACTTCTAATACCGTAGCTTAATTTGTCTGCTCTTAAACTGCAAATAAATGAAATTACAGAGCATGTATTTTTCTGGCTTCTTTCACTCAACATTTTATTTATAAGATTTATCCTTTAGTCTTATTGTTTTGTAATATTTCAGTATGGTGCAATTAATTAATTCTAGTGACATTTGGGTTGTTTCTAGTTCATGGCTGTTACAAATGGTGTTACTGGGAACATATTTTACGTTTATTTTTCTGGGTATGTATCTAGGAGTAAAATCAATGGGCCATGATAGCACTTATGCATGTTTTTAGATTTAGAAAAAGTTGCCAAACAGTTTCCAAAAGTGCTACTGCAGTTTAAGCTCCCACTAGCAATATGTAATGAATCTTTGGACTAACCTGAATCCTGCCCAACAGTAGGTATTTTCTGTATCATGCCATGTCTCTGGGTGATATTCACATTTTAAAACTGGAGACCCAGAGACGCTGTCACAGGAAAGGCCTGGAGCACAAGCCTCTTGGCACGGGGTTAACACAGGATTCTTTACACTCAGCCAAATACTATGATGCTGCTTCATTTGGCAAAGAAGGCTAAGGTACCAGCAGCACAGAAGATGACAAAAAATGTCAAAATGTATATTAACATTTCCAGGTCAGTTTTGTTTTTTGTTTTTGGTTTCTTTGGATATAGTCCCAGAAGTAGAATTGCAAGGTCATAAGGCAGTTCCATTTTTAATTTTTTGAGGTAACTCCGTATTTCCTTCCACAGTGGCTACACCAGTTTGCATTTCCATCAACAGTGTACAAGGGTTCTGTTTTCTCTGCATCATCGCCAGCACTTGCTCTTTGTTGATTTATTGATGATAACCATTCTGAGGGAAGGAGACTTGACCTGGTGTGGTGAACACACAATACAATGTACAGATGATGTGTTATAGAATTATACACCTGAAACCTACAGTATATAATTTTATTAACCACTGTCATCCTAATAAATTCAATAAAAAAGAAAAAATATTCAGGATAAAAATCTTTGTCTTCCTGAAGAAAAGAAAAGACGTATGGTTTTAGCTGTGACACATTAAGAGCTTGGAAGTTTTCATTTCCATCTTTACAACAAGAAAAAACTGGGCAAACTGAAAACTCAAAGACAGTTTTTTGATTCATCAGAGAACTGAGGTTTCAAGGGCAAACTGTCATCTAGAAATCTAGATGGGTCCAGTGAATTAGAGTTGAGATCTACTTATTTAGAGCCAAAGTCAGCAGAGCCATAGACTGGTATTTACGCTTAAATGATGATTTTGATGAATGGCTGTAGGCTAATGCGGAATAGCGTAACAGTGAGAAACTCCTGTCTCTCCATGTAAAGAGCAACTGTGCCGCCATGTTTCAAGCATGTGCAGTAGAGCAATGTAAACAGCTCTGAAGCATGCACAGTAAAAAGGCTGGAAGAACACTCCCAAAGAGAGCGTGCACAGGAGGGATGTTGGCCAAGCAAGAGCCTTTGAAAAACAGTAAAAACTGAGGATTTCAGCAATGCTTTGACACAGCTTCTCTGCAGAATAGTCCACGTTGAGAGTGTCTTGTAACCCACCATCACCAGACCTTCTGACCTTGAGACTTTGCCTTGCAAGATGCTGACTGTCTTCTGCTGCCTCCCAGATACGAGGGACCATGGCCGGATTTGAACTCTTGGACGGTGGGTTTGTTACCCACTTATAGGCTAATATTGATGATGTCATATTCATTATTAATCCTGTGTGCATCATTGTGTGAATTAAACTGTGTTTGGCAGCATAGCATATTGGTGTGTGCTCTGTGCCATTCTTTGGTGCTGGGGCAGTGGAGACCACCACAAGGTGGCCTGACTTATAGGACGACTGTATGGGAACAGATAAGAGGTCTCATGGACATAATCACTCAGTGTATTCACTGGAGATACATAACACTGGTGAACGGGGTGTCTGGGCATCCAGGACTAATTGATTGCTGATGACACCCAACCACACACACACACACACACACACACACACACACACAGTCATCCTTCTCTCTAGGAGACAGACTTTTGGGACAGATGCTTGCTTTATTATGAGGCAGGACCAAATCCTCTTTTCAAACACCACCCCAGGTTTTAGGAAGGGAAGTTAGAGCATCCAAGCATAGTAGGCTCCCATCAATTCCCCACTGCTCTGTGTTTACTTGCTCAGTACTGAGAAGACAGACCTTTGGTTAGAAGGAGTTTAATTTATGAGGTAGGATCTGTTAACTCTAAACAGAGGGAGGCAGTCAAAGAACAAGCTTACAGTGAAGTGTATCAAAGCTTGTCCTCACACAGCGCACCTTCCTAAAACAGGTCTTTAATAAGCCTAGCCACAAAGGCAATTACAGGCATTGCTCCTACAACTTACAATGCAAATTGGACAGAACACAATAGGTTAATTAGAGAACATGGTTTGGATTTGCATTTTGCAGAGAGTAATTGTTTATAGTGTGATCAAATTCAGGCACTAGCACTTTGGGAGCAGGAAAGAACGTTGTTTGGCAAGATGCATAGGAGCACGACTTTCCAGTGTCTGAGGCATAAGTACTGGGGGTGGGCTGAGGTTACAGAGAACTGAGTCGGTGGGCAGGGCTCTATAATTATAGATCACAGAAGAGAACTAAGTTGTGGGCTCCGTTAGGCTCTCTTTGGTATTCACAATTTCCTTCTAGGTGTTCAGGGTCTAAACCAGCAGAGAAAGCCCCCCCAAAGGAGAGCCCTGTTCCACCTGAAAAGCCCAAACCTCAGGCCCCATGCCTGCACTGAGGCCACCCGCATACCAGCCACCAAAGAACCATCATCAACATTCATTTTATTAAAAACAGGATTCCACCGTGCCTGCCCCAGGCAGCCAAGACAAGGTAGGCCACTCAGTTATGGGTGATCACATCAATGGGGCAGGTCAAACACTGAAATCCCCATTATCATGTACGGAGGTACAATTTTGCCTTGAGTCACTTATCAAGCTTGACCATCACCGGAGGACACTAAGAATCATGAGCGGCACTGATTGTCTTGTACCCTCCAGGCCGTATTCCAGCATCTTCATCCCATATCTTTGCTCACAGACTGTGCTGTCTCGACACACAGTAGCTTCTGCAGCAGCAGACACATGGGCAGTCACAGCAAGAGCATGGCAGTGTGATACAGATTTCAGAGACATCTGTATAAGAGCCATTAAGAGCTATTGTCCTGCCTAGAAATCATGACAATTATAGAAAAGCATGTTTGTGTGCAAGAGATAATTAAATGAATGCGCTTTACCCCACCCACAATAAAGTTTTTTGTGGGATCCAACTTGGTGGGTTTGAGCTGAGCTCCAGCCAGTATGTGGTAGTGGTCAAATCACAATACATTAACCAAGAATGCCTGCTGACATACAACCATTTGCTTCCTTCGCTGATATAGTTAAATCTTGTATGAACCGTATGATTTCTAGCTTTATAAGTGACTCCATTTCTAGAAGTCTAACTTACACATACCCTACCACATTACAGATCTTCAAGTGGACAGATACTATAGCAATGTTATTATCAACTGACAAGTATTCTGATGGAATGAAATCTATCCCCACATTTTTCCAGGGCTACGTCATGAAGGTCCACAGCAGTCCACTGTTGCCATCTAGTTTCAAGGATATGACAAATGATGCTGTGGGTAAACTCTCCCAATGACTTAAGCAGACCATGAAGACATTGTCAGCAACTCTTCCTACTGTTGCATTGGAAATTTGTTTGGTAAATGAAGTGTATTTCTTTCTGGAAATTGGCCTAGAGACTGGTGTTATCTAGCAATTCATTAAGATGATAGCTGAAAAGAGGATGCACAATCTTTGTCCAACTATGGATCCCACATATAAAATGTATTTTCTGCTGAGTACATCCAGGGACATATTCATAAATACTGGTCTTGACCTCCCTGTGAAGTGTCACCTGAAAGACTTGCTCACTGCAAATCCACAGCTACAAGGGTTCACGTATCATGAATTTTGCAGTATTACCCTTAGTGAGGCACTTAATCCATTGGACTTAAATCTAGACATCAATGATTTGGTGTCTGATAAATCTATAATGGAATCAAGGTAACACTGGACTTATGAACTTGACATTGCAGCATAGAGAGAAAAATAATAGTAGTCAGCGTGGTACCTGGTACCACACAGTCTTAAACAACTTGTCAAGGCATCGGTAGATGGCTATCTGGACAGTGTACCTACTTTATTGGCCACATTTTTTACAGGAGAACTCAACTCTGAGGTGTGCGTTACTGTTCTCATCCCAAAAGTAGAAACTACTCCAGTGGAAAGGCAGGTTCTTTAGCGTTCAGTCCTTGGACCCTATAGTGTTTCAAGTTGTTGCAGAGATGAACATTAAGGACCATGGTATGCCATACATCGAAATACATTCTATGATTGTGACTTCAGCCATATTAAATCATGCTCTTGCCAAACTCTCCCATGTTGACACATTCTATGACAAGTTTTTAATTAACTGGACTATTCATCTTGGTGCAACTATATCAGGCCAGAGGTCCAACATATATTGTGTTCAAGATTGAACATACTTCTTGGATGCGGACAGTTCTTCAGAATTGGAGGCTTGATGAGATACACTTCTTCATACAGGACAGGTTCAACCCTCCACATCAATCCACCGATGAACTACCAGCAGAAGACATGAGAACTTGTATACATGGTACAGGATCAGCTGGAGAAGGAATGAGGAAGGAGTTCTGGATTAGTATGACACCATGCTTAGAGCTTTCGGACTGGAGGAGGTTGGGGTCAAGGGAGTTATCCTCAGACAAGGAGATAACCAAACAATTGTTGTCACTTGCAGTGATGGAGACAAGACTCCTGTGTGTAGTAGTGTATTGGAGTCCACTAGGAAAGCATGCAGAAGCTATGGGACACTTCTTAAAGAGGGAGTGTTGAGGAAGGGATTGTCTTTGTGAATATGGACAGAGGCAGTATGTCAAAGGGACTGTTGTTCTGAACTTGTTCAAAATTATGTCCTATATGTCAGATAGTACTGGTGACATATTTCTAAACATTTACTCTAAACTCGCCTACATCATTTTATCCTTTGAGGCAGCTGCAGTGTTAGATCACCATGGATAACCATGATTATCGGGTGTGTCTTGTATTATATTGAGTTTACCATTCAAACTGATCCGGGTGTTTGGAGAGATGTAAACTGTGCAGTAGCATCATCCATTATTGGGCCACCACTTGGGGGCTTGCCAGCTATAACCGTGGCTCTGTCAGCTATTTTCAGAGGGGTTGCAGATCCACTCTCACTGCAAATTGCAGTTGTCGGCCCAGGCATTGAAAAAGGAGTATCCTTAACTGTAACACAGCAACTGACTCAAATAGCATTCCCACCATCATAGAGGCATATAGCAGTCATTACAGACTCAATTTGCCTGAACATATTGCAGCCACTGAGACCTGGGAGAGTCTTATGGGAGGGGGTTGAGAGTGCTGTGCTTTTTGATGCAAGATCTCTAAGGTTATCATGCTTATTTGCAACATCACAGAGATGGCCTCTGTACTGGCAAATGATTCATGACCTCATTGCATCCACAAGTTATGAATGAGATATTTGAGATGAGTAGTGTGGCTTATGGCCTGTCACTGTTAGACAAGTTCCAGAAGTCAAGCGCTATTATAGCAACCAGCCAACAGCCTTGTTTTGGTGATCTTGTCTCTGAAAGCAACAGGTACAAGAGAGAAGTCATGATGTGCCTATGGGTAAGAGCTCAATAGACATTTTATCTATTGTTCTTACAGATTGCTGATGCATTAGATGATTGACGTGTGCTGGGATCTTAAAGGTGTCACAGTGCTCTTTGTAGCTGAACAGTTTTGTATTGCCCTAGAGGTTAGTCCATCTGCAATTCATTGAAATATTGTGTTTTCTACTCTGCAGAAAATAACCCGCGTGACTCTTGTGGAAATTGGGAAGGGTAGGTTGTATCTGCCAAGTGGTGCAATCAGCAACTTGCCATCTTCTAGAAATAGAGTGATGACCGAGAACCTATTAGCTCTTTGATTGGTTCAGAATCAAGGGGTAACATCCTAGACAAACCTTATGACGCTATTGAGGAAGCTCCTGAGTGAAAAGGGAGTTCAAACAATTCCCAGGGGAATTAGAATGGGTGGAACAATGACACATGATCTTCCAAGCAGGGCAGAGTATGGAGTGGGGCAGTCTGGCAGCATGAATACTATCAGCGCCCTATTGAAATGCACCACAGATTTTATGACTAAATACACAAAACAGATAAGGATTATACTACACATTTTCAGCAGGCATTTATTCTCGGGTGTAGCTTCATTGCTGCAGCCATTAATTGCTTCACAGAATATGTGTGAAGAATGTAGAAGAGACATTCTTCCTGACAGTCATATAGGCTATGCAGTCGAGAAATTGCTACTAAGGAGCACTTCTTTTCTCACCCTCCAGTCTATCAAACCCACCTAATTTGGCTACTCAACCCCCTGGTTCCCCACAAAGGTCTGTTATGTTGTATATAATGGTTAGGAATTCCAGTATCCCAGCATCTAGGGGCTTTGCAAGTAAATCAAGAACCTAAACCTACACCTGCCTAGTAACTCAGGGAGGCTATAGGTGGAATCACAAACACTGAGTTCTCCAGCCAGAAGCACTGGAACCTGTGTTGTGGCCAATGCCTACTCAAAACCCCTGCCCGGTCTTGCTGTCACGCCATCTGACCTGCAGACTCAACCAAGGGTAGTAGCCAAGGGAGGGAGATAAGAGACAGGAATAGAAACATCTATTAAGAGCATCTGCATGTTCCATCTCACCATACAGTAACCCCCCTGGGCTGCTTTTTCCTAATTAAAGAAAAGCTCTTTCTGCTACTTTGCTCTGACGAGGAGCACAATTTCATCAAGACAGGCAACTTGTATTCATTTTTCCTGTAGGCATATCATAGCTTGAGTCATTAACATTTCAAAGTTTCCCATTTTAGACAGAGCGGCATTGAGTTATTTTCGATCCATAAGCAGCCCAGGGCAAAGCTTGATTCATCCGAATTCATTCATTCAGCTTTTATTGAGTGGTGATTTTGTGGAAGGCACCAGCGAGGATCCTTCAGGGAATATAAAGATGAACAAGACATGATTCCTATCCTCAATGAGTTTAGCATCTAGCTTAGGAGAAGAAATATATACCACGTGTGCAATTGTTGAATACTATAGATCAAAAGTGTAAAAAACCAAAAATTCCATACAGCAGACATAAAAAAATGCTATTTAAGGTCATAAAAGGCAAAACTTCATCCTAACTGTCAGGGAGAACAGTAGAGTTAGGGAAGGACTCCTTTGTGTAGATGGCATTCCATACATTTGATTTATTTTTTACATTTTTATTTATTGATTTTAGAAAGTGAGAGAAGAAGGGAGTGGAAGAGAAAGAAACATCAATTTGTTCTACTTATTTATGCATTCATTGGTTAATTCTTGTATGTGTCCTGACTGGGCATCAAACCTGCAACCTTGGCATATTGGGCTGACCCTCTAACCAATTGAGCTACATGGACAGGGTTCCATGCATTTGATATCTTAAAATATACTTGGTGCATATCAATCATTTGCCAGGCACTGTGCTTGGTGCTTGGGCTGGATCTTGACAGAGGCTGTGAGTTTGGGCTACAGCACATTGGATTGGGGGTTTGGGGGCACAGTAGTCAGTAATTTGCTGGACTACCAATACAAACTCATAAAAACCAATACGGTGTAATTGATATCAAAAGGGTTCTGCTGGTAGCTCTGACTGGCTCATGAGAGCCAATTATTAAACATTCGAGACTTTTGTAAGCAGTCAACCGATCCTTGGTTGAAATCATCATTGTGGGAATTTGCCATGGAAATCAGCAAACACTACAACTCAGAGATTCAGGGTTGACCCCTCCACCCCCAAACCCCTGACCAGAACTATCTGTTTAACTTCTGCTGGCCTGGATATGTTCCAGGAGGGAATACAAATGATAATCCACTAATTATTCATATACCTTCCAGCAATTACCTTGCTGGTCTATGGTTTTTCCCATCTATAGGAAGTTGGATGCTTAAGGTTCTTCATACTCCAACATCCTGTTATCTATAGAGGGAAAAGTGGAAAGAAGCCCGGTGATTAAAGGGTTAATAGGAATCAGGGCATTTCTCTGTCCTGCCTGCTTCGTGTTGGGCAGGTGCTCTGGGAGAAGTGCTAATAAGCATCGATCTCCAGGCTGTAATGAGGGGTTGCCCCGTCAAGCCTCTCCATGGGAGTGCCGTTTACCCCTCTCTGAGGTTGTTTGAAGTGGCAGAATAGAGCCCTGAGCTGGAAGAATCCGGAGCCCTTTCTTATTCTCTCCCCCTTGCTGTGCCTCTGTGGGACCCCAGGGCAAGTCATTTACCCTCTCTGTGCCTGGTGGGCTTCCCCTGCAAATTAGGCTCCCTCCCTTTCCTCCGGCCCATACTATTTGGGAGATCCACGCACCATGCTCAGGTTGTCTATAGGTGTCAGTAGGCAAAATATCGTGAGAATAAACACTGCTGTCATTTGACCAGGAGGGGAAGAAGGCCTTGGAGATCCAGCTGACCTGTGTAACAGCATCAGGTGGCCTTCATGGCATCTGGATATAGAGATGACGGATGCTACTTGGCTACTTCTTTCTGAGCCTTTCTAACTAGATTTCCCTATTTCTTTTTTGCATTTTAGTTAAATGTGTTTGGGTGACATTAGTTAAAAAGGTTATATAGGTTTTGAGTGCACATTTCTGTGATACTTCATCGGTATATTGCAGTGTGTGCCCACCACCTAAGGTCAAGTCTTCTTTTGTCACCATGTACTTGACTTCCTTTACCCTTTACTACCTCCCACCCCCCTTCCCTCTGGTGATCACCATACTGTTGTCTGTATCTATGAGTTTCGTTTGTTTTTCTTGTTTGTTCGTTTGTTGCTTTCAGTATGACAACAGCGGAGTGGTATGTGGAGGGATGTGGTGAGCTACGGAGAGGAAGGAGGCTTCTTCTCTCTTCACCGACACTAGCAGGCTTCAAGGGTATCTTCTTGTTCATCAAGCCACGGCTGCCTTTGCTCCACGAAGTTTCCTGGGAATACACAGGGATTCGGATTTCTTGGGAGAGCCCCTGATTCCTTCACCAAAGCTGCTCTGTGAGTCACGGATGGGTACTCCGGGCACTCATGAAACTGGAAACTGTGACATTCACAAAAGATTTACCTTGGAATCAGCATTGGGTCCAAATATCAGCCCTGCCATTTGCTGAGCGATGTGAGTCAGGTCACCTCCATCTCGCTGCACTTGAATTTCTCATCAGTGAAGGGAGAGTGTGTCAGCCCTGGCCTGTGCTTCTTTGTCCTCAGATGCATCTCTGACCTTCCCCCCAACCCTCTGCTTCACATTGGAAAGGTTCCCTTTGCCGGTGGCGGATTCCCAGGTGGCCAGGTCAGCTGGCTTCTGACTAGGTTTGGCCATGGGGAGGCGCTGGGAGGGGACAGGAAGGTGGGTGGAGAGGAGAAGCAGGAGGCCACTCTACCTTCTCTCAGGTGCATTCTCTACAGTGGCAGAGTCTGCTTTGTGATTCTACCTACCTCGAGAATGTGACCGTGGCCCCCGGCTCCTGTCAGCTCACCTGCCCCCTTTGCTCCTCACTGTCTTCCTGCTTCAGCCAATATTTGTGGGGTCTCTGCTTCTTGCTTCCTTGGTTGTAAATATTGGAAGCCATTTGTTTCTCTGACAAGATTCTGACTGATAGAGAGTTGATAATATGCCATGTCTGTTTGACAAGGATGTTGGGGGATTTAAAGAAAATCCTATTTAGTTCCTTATTAAGGAAAGTAATCAATAAATGTCCATAAGGTCCAACCTGTTAACAAATCTTCTTCTGCCCTTTGAACTTCCAAACATCCTTCAAAGCTCCATGCAGATGCTACTTAACTTCCTGAAGTTTTGCCCATCCCTAATCAGATAGGATTTCTCTCATAACACTTCCTGCGTCTCTAAGAGAATTTAGCATATTCTGCCAAGTAGTTAAGTATTGGTAAATTTTCTATTTGATCTGTAGGTTCTTGCTGCCTCTCCTATCTTTGTCTTTTCCCCAAATCCCCAAACAGAAAAGGTGCTCACAAATATTTGTGGAACTGAATTAAGCAGGAGTGCCCTTCTTGTTACTTCCTCTGCAACTCGATTCCTGTAATTTGGGGGGCTGTGACAGACAAGGAGGCTGACTCCCCAAATCAATTCTTAGATGAATTCTCGATCCAGTTCCTCATAACAGAAGCTTTTTGAAGAGCGCAATTGTCCAATACCTGGTCTGCTTTTTTAATTTTAGAAACCCATCAGGTATTTTCATCTATCCTAAATTCAGTAGCTGTTCCATACTGAAGACGGCAGATCCAAACGCATGGGCTATAATACAAGCTAGTGCTTGTTTTTGTAAATGAATAACAGTGATTTGTGTTATCATGTGGGATCCATGAGCATCTATATTACCTTATAGCTGGTGTCTAGAATTGTGCCTGTCTTACTATGGGTGTGATGTGGACACCGGCCTGCAGTGTCCGCGGCGTCATGGCTGAGCCACGGGACAAATTCACACGGACTACTGAGTCCTGTGGAGGAAAAGGGAAGGCATGGCCACTCTCTCAAGGGGAGAGTCACTCTCTCGAGAGGAGAGTGTCCTGATGGCTTTTTTTGCTTTTTCTGGGTACATTGCCTGGAGGATGGCTCTCATTTACTATGCACAGGTTCACTGTAGGTGATTACCTTTTACAGAAAACAAAGGAAAGGATGTTGCTAATTACTTCAAAGACAAGGATGTTACAGATCCAGGGGAAAAGTGGTTGAACTGGTTACACTCCATACTTGAGAGGTTTAGCACAGACTTTTAGGAAGGTACTTTAGAGATATGCAGTGAATATTTGTTGCCTCAATCCAGGGTGAGGGAGTTTTAGCAAAACCAAGTCTCATAGCATCCTAGGTATGATGCAGGCCTGATTCCCCACGGGAGAACCTGTCTGTGGGTGTGTGCCCCGTGCCATTCTCCACTGGCCCCTCAGAGTGGGAGCTGGGCCCACGCCCCGCAGAACAGTTTCCCATATAGGTGCTTAATAAATAATTGGTGGATGCTTAAATATATATGTGTTTTGGGTGAGATTTCAGAGAAAATCACGTTTGTAGTTATCTTCCAGAAACCATTCACTTATATAAATTTCAAATAGATTTTTTTCTCTTTTTTGCATAGTCTCATTTATTACTTTATTTTTAATTTTAAGGGAAACTCACCCTTAGGCTCTTTTTTCCTATTTTGCTACTTTTTTTTTTTTTCCTTATCAAATGTGTTGTCTACTATTTGGCCTCTGAACAGCTTCTCAAAAGTGTGATGTGGTGGGGATTGTTTCTGAGATGTTAGTGGTGGAAGAGTGGGTCATAGAAGGCAGCGAGGCAGTGGATGAAGACTTTTCTTCCTTTGTTTTAACTTGTCCAGCTCTCCTCCCTCCCTCTTCTCTAGTTCACTCTTCCCACCCATGCTCCCTGTCCTTCTACCCCAGCGCCTCCACCGCAAACTGCCCTGCGGTAGTGGTCGAGGAGGAGGCTGCTGAGGGTGATTGATTATGGAACCTTACAAATGAAAGGGGTCCTAGAGTTTAATTTTGTACAAATCTCTCGATGTGTAGAATAGCCAATGAGGCCAAGAGTGAAGTAACCCTCTAGAGCTCACAAAAGAAGTTAGCAGAGAAGCCAGAATTTGGGGTTTCCTAATTCCCAGTGGACCAGCAAGCAGGGACAGTAATTTAATTTTGCCCCTGGCGGAGTCCTGCCTGTGCCTCTCTAGTGCTCTCTTATCCCAGCCCCAGCACTCCAGCTAGTGAAATATAAAATTAATTTGTAATAGTCTGGATATAGTGGCCACTCTAGTTTTTTCCACTCTGACCCTCCAGCTTTCAAAACCTGTCTTATCCTTGTAGAGAAAATTCACCCTGCAAAAACGGGTTCAATTAGCTTAGGCAGGATTTTTCTTAACTTCCCCGAGCCTTAGAGGGTTGGACTAAATTTCCCTGGAGACAGGGGCCAGGCTTCTGTCAGCTTTTTTCCATCTTCCCTTAGGTCCCTGAGCCAGGGTTCCTTTCATGACTGTTCCTTTTCACTGAGTGCCCTTGCCAAGATTTATGATACAGCAAAGCAGAAAAGAGCCACGTCAACTGTCTTGTGAAGGAAAATGAGATTCTTCTAAATTTAAGGAGACTTTAAATGAATAAAAAGATCAGCAGGTTAAATACTATGAAGTAGGATAATAGATTAATTTTAGAAAATACAGAAGTCATCTTAATTATAGGTACAATGGAATGAAAGCTGGATGGGTCCCATATAGCCTTTTTATTGGCCATGCCATAATTAAACGCCTGTTCATTTTATAGGTCAGCCTATGTCTTTGACAGAGACACTGAATACTGGGAAATCATCCACTCTGGGTCCTTAACATGAAACCGGCTCATGCTTATCTAAACGGAGCCAAAAATATTCAGGCCAGCACTAACTCTCTGAGAAAAAATCATGATCTCTGGAAAGATATTTCTCCATTTAAAAACAAAAACTCATGGAGGCTGGGGTGTGTCAGTCACAGTACAGAGTAACTCACTCCAGACACGGTGGTGGCAGAGGCAACAAATGGGAACGGTTTAGCCCACGCTCGTCATGTCCATCTGGTCCACCGCGCGCCCCGTTCTGTGATGTGGCCAACTGATGACAGTTTTCTCCATTTAGTGAAGTGCAGTAGCTTCAGGACCACCTTCCTCGTTCTCCCCTTCATCCCTTGTCACCAAGAAAATTCAGGTACCATCACACAAAGTCGTTGCACAGTTTAAATTAGTGCATATGAAATGGAGCACTGTTTACTGGGCATGTTACACTTCCCTCTGGATGTCTGCTACCTGGACATCCCTCCCTGTCTATCTCACAGACCTCTCTCAGCAGCTGCCCTCCACCTGGTTCACTTTCCCCAGCCGCTCAGCTCCTGACACAGGTGTCATCACTGATTTCTCTGTCCTTGGTTTTCACGTCCAATATGTCACCAGGTGTTGTGGGTTTTTCCTTGACATCATTTTTCATAAGTCTTTTCCCTCCGTGTGTCCATCAGCAGCACTCAGTAGTTATTCTCAGTTTCTTGACAGTGCCACTGACTTTTAAAGAATGTTTGCTTTGTCTCCAGCATTTTTCTCCGCTTCCATCCTACATATTTCATAGCTATCACATGTTCTGATTCATTCAACCCACATTTATTAAACCTGTATTTTATGTCTGGTGCCAAGTGAACAAAGATGAAAAACTCATGGGCCATCGCCTCAAGCAACAAAGGCTGGAGTGAAACAGAGACCTGGGGGCAGTGGAATGCAATGGCAAAGAGTGTAGTTAAAGGGACTTGATTCCACTCCTGGCTCTGACCCTTCCCAGCGATGTGGCTCCGTGCAGTTGAAGTGTTTCTTGCCTGCAAAATGGGGACAATGATAGTAACTACTTCATAAGTTTGCCAAGAGGATGCAATGAGGTAATCCAGGTGAGCACTCACAATCGTTCTTGGCACACAATAAACAATAAATAGTAGCCATTATTATAAAGCAATGCCCCTCAGACTTCCTGTGATGAAGAACCATTTTTTATGTGCTTGTTTAATTTCTAATACATCCTCAGCCTATTTGTGACTTTACTGTGCATGTCTTGTATGAAGCTTGCACGACACACAACCCAACACTTGCTTTTGATGACATGCAAATTGGTCTATAATCTGTCCAATGAGATGAGTCCATTGCTTCAGTGCCGGGAAGCCAGGGCGGTATCACATCATGGAGCCATCACACAGTTCTCTGGACCACAGGGACTGAGTAGCAATGGAATAAAGTATAGCTTTGATGATTACATTCTTGCTCATAAGTGGCTCCCCATGAACTAACGAAAACCATCAATTTGACATTTAAGAACCTTCATATTCAGGTCACATCCTTCTGTTCAAACTCCATGTGTCATGACTCCCTCTTGCAAACTTGAGGCTGTAGTCCAGAGGTTTTTACTATAGCTCCAGGGCTAGGTCTGGGGAAGAAGGTGCAAAATAATTCACTCTACATCATCTTCTTTAAAGACTTCTGACTATTTGAAGTTGTCTTGATTTTTTAATATGTCTGCTTCCTCAGGGATTTAATCTGGTCTTGTGGGTTACCATGTTTGTGATGCCTAAAACAGTATGTGGGATATAATAAGTGTTCAGTAAAATCCATTGGATGATTAAGTGAATGACAAAGATTCTGCTGTGAAACACGTAAATTTAACCAACTAGACATACTACTCAACTGTTAATGCTTAAAATTTGGAGTTTCTTGATTTTGTCAAGAAGCAGTTCCTCTCCTTTCACCTAGAGTGACATTTGCTTCCCATCCGTCTTCCTTGTCATTGCATTTTTGGTTACTCAAACTCAAACTCAACTGAATGACTTCCTCCAGTGTGGCGTCCATGAAGCCTTCTTCTGGCTTCCCATTTTACCATGTGCTATACCTGTGACAGTACTTTCTAACGTGTCTGATTATATTTTGTGCCTGGCACTAAATTAGAAGGTCGCAGGAGATAAAAGTCTGGCATAATTCGTATTTTTATTTTCTAAAGGGTTTCACACAGTGTCTAATAGGTAGCGGGGACCTAATGCTGAATTATGTGGATTACAGCCAAATTCCTTAGACTCCAGTTATGTTTCAAGAACCAGTTCAAGCTTTGCCTCCTTCATGAATATTCTCACTGGCAAAAGTATATCCATTCTATAAATCCTTGTCGCCTTTTTGATGTTTATCCTTTCATTAGCATTTTAAAATATCATTCATTATTTTATTTCCTTTACAAATGTTTATGTTTTGATATTGTGTTTAGGGAATTTTTATAGATATCAGGGCAGATAACAAATAGGAAAATTCCTTCCTTCAAAAAATGCGCAATAGAATTTTCAGTATGCACTTCTAGTGGTATGCGTGTGTTATTATTGTCGTCATTTTCTACAAGTGGAGCGTATTCCCATGTATACACATCCTGACCTCTTGCAGACAGGGAGTCATTGTGAGCCTTCTACACAACATAGCTTAGACTTTAGTGCCTAGCAGATATTCAGTACAAATGGGATTAGTGGGTGTTCCACCCACATATACTCGTCTACCCACATGGCGCAAGATCATTTTCAGTTGCTAGAAGGCTATTGTGGGTCTTTTCCAGGGAACCGTGATAACCCTGTGACACTGACACTATGGCTCTAATGCAGGTGACGTCTGACAAGGCTGATATCTTCACCTGAAAAGAAACCCTGTAATAATAACCATGCTCCACAGAGCACTTAAATCTGCTGCAATGAGGAATAATTAGATGCAAATAGAGTGTGATAGGAAACATTTACCAGTCAGGTAGAGTAAAAACTTTGTTAATTTGAAATGCAAGGAACCAGAAAAATGAGTTCTGAATTAATTGGGTTTGGACTATCTGATATTTTTATTAAAGGCTATTTGTCATTGAGGCACTAACAGCTGCTGCTTGAATGTGTCAGGGTCAGCCCCCTGAGGGTTCGCTCTCAAGGCGAGATTTCTTACGGCAGGAATGTAATGAGTGTGTTTAACTACCAGCTTTTGCAGTTGGATGTACATACCTAGCGATTTGACCAGATTTTCACTAGCAACCCAAGTTTCCACTCACAGGTTTTGTTTGATTTCATTCCCATCTTTACGGACTCTGCCGTGGTCTGTGACTCTTTCCAACTTAATCCTCCCTTTCTGATAGCAGACAGAATCGATGGGTGCCTTTCAAACAACCAGAGCAAAGGGCTATCACTTGTCCGCTACTGTACACGAGGCCATTGTAATGTGTTTAACTGCATGGCTGATCTGTCTCTGATTTGCATGATAAATACCAAAGAAATCTATCCATTAGAAAGCATGAAAGAATACTACCGGTAAGTTCTTGACCAAGGTAGAAGTTCTTTGGGACTATCCTAAATCATTTTTGAAAGGTGATATTCCTAATACAAAAATCAAAGCTACCTGTGATGTTTCCTAAGTAGACAAAACAAAGAACCCATTAGAATATGTTCATGAGTCATGGTAAATTTGGAAACTTTCCTTTGATGACTTCGTTAGGCAAAGAGAAGTGACAGCTCGCTGGCAGAAACTGACGTTTGCTTATTCGGCTTAGCCAAGTCGATCAACAGTCTCAAATTTAATAAGGAAGACAAGGTAACTATACATGAAAGGTAACAACACGTAAGCAGGCTGAGAGTGATGTACAGCGAGCATCAAGTTAATTATAGAGACACTGCTTGTCAGAATCCTGGAAGGGGTCCTGATTTCATGTGAGGGCAGAACTCACATGATGGAACCAAATTTCAAATAATGTTGTAAGTGCCAAATAGATGCTTCTTGCACCATCGATAGGTTCTCTTAATATGGCAAAGCTGATTTCATCATCAATGGTATTTGCATTGTATTTACTGACATGCATCTTCTTATCATACTGGCAACATTTCTCCTGGTTTTCAGTTCAGTTACTTCAGAGCCTCATAGTCTTTCGAAGCTGGGGGATCTCTGATGTAGTCCTGTCATTGGACACAGGTAGAGACGAGTGACTTGGGTTATGTCCCAGAGCCAGCGGGTGGTCTACCAGATCGGAGTTGTGGTCCCTTGATTGCCTCCCAGTCAGAACTCCTAGGGTCTCCTTTATCTTCCTCCATCACCATTGCCCCACTTAACTTTAGAGAAGAGGTATCTGTACTTGTTCTGGGGAGAGCTGAATATAAAGGGCCTTCCTTTCCCTTTCTAGACAGTGCTTTTTGTTTTCATTCTGGTATTTTGACTTTAAAAAGGTTTTTTTAAGTGAAGAATGTTTAATTTTTTAGAGAACTTTTGGATCACAACAAAATTGAGGGGAGGCACAGAGATTCCCAGTATACCCCAGCTCCTACACATTCACAGCCTCTATCAACATCCCCCACCGGAGTGGTGCATTGGTGACACAGAAGAGCCTTCCTGATACATTGTCACCACCCGAAGCCATAGTTTCACCAGCCTTCACTCTGGGTGCGTTGTACACTCTATGGGTTTGGACAAATGTATGACGGCTTGCATCCAGCATCATGGTTTCACTGCCCTAAAACTCCTCTGTACTCCATCTATTCCCCACCCCCCTGCTCTTTTTAATTGTTTTTTATAGTTTTGCCTTCTCTTTTCTTTTACTTTCATTTTTCTTTTTTCTCACAGAAGCTCTATTTGTGGAATAGATAAACATGGACCCTCAGGGTAATTTGTATTAGCCTTGTGCTCAGTGGGTAAGTGAATGGATATATTTTCATTATCCTTTAGATTCACACAAGTACTAATTATCAAAAATACATTTTTTGATTCATAAGAAAGACTGGGTTTACATGTTTCCATTTAAAGTGGCCTGACTTCAGGCTGCTGACCTTGAGATGAAAGTGTCTTTAACTCAAACCTACTGAGCCATCCAATGCTTGGCCCTACCTTAATAGGTACAGATCATATTATTTATGGCATATAGAAAGGTCACTCAACTGACCTGGCTCTATCCACCGAATGAGTTAGAGTTTGCTTCTTCTTCGAGAATTTGTAATAAATTCAAGCTTTCTTTCTTTTTTTTTAAAATGTTAGATGGCACTGATTAAAATATAGTTGCGGAGCCCACAGTGTGGGGGTTGGAAGCTCTTTAGCTACCCGAGGACAAACGCAGTCTTCTGTTATCATTAATGGCTGACCTGAGTGGCTTATCTGGGTCTCGTCTCAAACTTTCCTGCAGCAGTATTTTTAAGACCTTAGTATAATATGCTCAGAGTGCTATGCGAGAATGTTCTCTTAACAAGGTCTTAAAATTCCAGGGGGAAGGTGCTTGAATAAGGAGATTGAAGTTTTCCCTGAACTGAAAATTTCAGAAAGAGGGCTTGAGTCATCACTGCCATGTGTAGTAGACAATTATGAAATAAGGAGAATAAAAAATGAGAATGACGGTCCAGGATAAGGGAAAGGCAGGTGCCGTCCTCTGTTTGGGCTGCTACAAGAAATGTCCCATTGGCTGGGTGGTTCACAAACAACAGGAATTTATTTCTCCCAGGTCTGGAGCCTGGGAAGTCTAAGGTCAAGGTGCCAGCAGATTCAGTGTGTGGTCAGAGCCTGTTTCCTCATTTTCAGTCATCTTCTCTCTGTGTCCCCACATGGCAGAAGGGTTGAGGGAGCCTGTGGTGTCTCATTTATAAAGTAATTTTAGAAGGCCCTACCTCCAAATACCAGCACACTGGGGAATGGGGTTCAGCATGTGAGTTTAGTCTATAGCTGCAGGTGAGGGGATTAATGTTAGGAAAGGACTCCAGTGGGTTTATCCTCAGCACAGGGCTTGCTGTGGGCTGGCACTGTAAGCCCTTTGTAGACACTAACCATCTCAGCTTCATCAGAATATTGCGTGACAGGTTACAACAGTAGCCAACTTTACAGGTGAGGAAATGGAGACACAGAGAGGTTATCAACCTGCCCAGGGTTTCCCAGGAGGGAAGTGGCAGAGCTGGGTTTGAACCCTGGCAGGCAGGCTGCAGAGTTTAGCAGACTCGGCATTGCTCCTTTGCTCCTAGGGAATGACATTATACAGCCTGGAGTATCTAGATTGGAATAAAAAGAGTATTTGGTGACTTACTCAGAGGGATAGTTCAAAACTGCAGTATTGGTCCAGTCAGCAGTGGGGTATCGGGCAGATAGGGAGGGAGCGGTGTCCCTGGGCAGGCATCTCAGAAGCACAAATGCAGACACTCAATCCAGACAACATTCATGCAGAAGCCATTGGAAAGCCAAGTATCCATATGAACAGTTCGGGGTTTGCTGGGAGCTTGGAAAGCAGGCTGGGGCATTCTAGTGCCGAGATATTTTTATTTTAAGAAGGATCCTCGCTACCAGGAAAGCTCCTCACTACTTCCTGCTGATACAGAATAGGATCACAGGAGAGAGCAGCTCAGATCACAGAGAACAGAGGAGATAATTGGGTCCTTCATGAGAAGATGGAGGGGACTGCAAAGTCCTGAGAATTCATTTAGAAACCCAGGACAATGACATAATTCCTTCTCTGTGTCTTTCCCAGTGGCTGTTTTAACTTTAGTTTCTCTCTCTCTCTCTCTCTTTCACACACACACACACACACACACACACACACACACACACACACACAATTTAGGAAAAGTCACCACAAACATAATATGTATTCCTGGGTTTGTGGAGGCCTTTTTACCAGCACTAAAGACCACTGGCGTTATGATGCTCTGATTCTTAGCATTGTCTCTTCCTCCGGAGAACATTCTGCCCCACATTTCAAGGGCTTCTATCATCTACTGCTGCCCATAAGTATGACAGTGTGGCTGACTGCCCCTCAGGGATGCCACCCACCCATAGGTTGCTTTCCTAACATCCCTGTGCCCTGCACAGACATTCCATACTTTCCGACCCCAGTTCTGCCGAGCTTGTCAGCTGCTGGGAATTGTCATGTGTTTGGCTAAGCAACTGTTTCACTTCCATCCTGACCTCCTGGCTCCCCACCTGCATTACCCGATATAGAAAGAGCTGGAAAGGCGGCCTGTTCCTCTCTGATGTTATCTGCATCTCTCAGTCATGGCCTTGCCCGGCTCAGAGGAGCTGCAATCAGCAGGCACCAAGCAAGCATTTCTGTACTTTGGATTCCTTTAGTCATGCTACATGGCATTTAGACACACTGCGTGACTCGTGGGCAGAGCCGCTGGTGTGGATTCAGGGGTGTAACAGACAGCTCCCAACAGTCAGCGCTCCGGCCGTCAGTCCGGGGAGCATGCCTGATGTCCGTCATTTTGCTTGGGTTCTACCTCATTGCTGTGTAGCCAAGGTAGACGGGCTGATTTCATTTCCAGATGTGTTGACTGGTAAGCAAAACGCCTGAGTGATCATGTTACACAGCTGTGTGAAATACAGGATAAACCCTTGCAGTGACTTCATTTTCCTGTCTGTGAAATTGGATTAGTTCACGCTAAACAGGAGTCCTTTATATAGTTTGTCCCGAAGCCGTGTTGCGACATTTCTTGGAAACTTTGCTAAACATTGAAGAACATTTATTTCCCAGACAATTCATGTTCCTGCAAATCTCTTAGAGCCCAGATCCAAAGAAATATTTACAAGGCTTGTCATAGGCTGAATTGGGCAGAATTACTAATTGAGAAGCATGTCTGAAAAAATGATTTATTTGGTTGATGCAAAAATGCAGCCTGAGATCTAGCACTTTCTTTGGGCCATTCATGGCATGTCCTTTGCACAATATACGAAGGGGCACTCTGGCCGCTCGCCCATGTCCGAGTTCCGCATCACCTTCAGCAGGGAGAAATGGGTCCGCCTTCCAGCACATGCCAGCCACGTAAAAACGTAGGGGCCTCTTCTTAAATGGGACAAAGTTTAACTTTTCTGAAATTTGTGGTAACCATGAAGCTTGAATATGGTTAGGAGTGCCAGCTCAGAAAATGAGACCGCTTAGTCAGAGGTGTCTTTTACACCCAGGAACTTGTTTAATATATTTGTGCTAAACGTATTGGGCATCTCTTTCCTCTCCCGCTGTATCCCTTTTTAAAAAATTAAGTGCATCTAAATGAGTCTGACAGGAGTGAGACACAACTTCAAAAGCGTATAGCAGCAGACTAGGTCTTAAATAACCCCACTAACCTTAGTGCACACTCATCGGATTAAAGCGAACTCTCTCCAGACCAGCCACTCTCAAAGTGCAGTCTAGGGACCGACAGTGTGAGCATCGCTGGCCTCCACGCTAGCGCTGCAGACTCAGAAACTCAGGGTTGGGTTCAGGAATCTGTGTTTAATAAGCCCTTCTGTCACAGCTCAACGTTGAGAATGCCATACGTTGCCTTTAGCTGTGCGGTGGAATCACCTCATAACGTGTTTTTTTTTAAGTATGCAGACTTTTCACTCCCATAAAATTTGAAGTGATTGATCTGTAGCACAGCCTCCAGGGATTTTAAGAGCTCCCAGGGGTACAGGGGGACAGTTAAGGGCCAGAGTTGAGAACCAGTCTGAGGTCTTGCTGGTAGAAGTGTGAGAACCTTCTCAAACTGTAATGTTCATGAAATTGACCTGGGGGTTTTGCTAAAATGCAGGTGCAGTTTGTCAGGTCTGGGATGGAGCCCCAGGCCCTGCACTTGTAATGAGTCGCCCAGTGATGACCATTCTGCGGGAGATGGGACCACGGTCTGAATTCCAGGCCCGAAGGCAAGCTGACCACGGGCCATTCCACCATGGATGCTGGATGATGTAGGGGCCCATCCTTGCGGCTTCACCCATGGGGGCGGGGGGTCAGCCATGTTAGCTCCCAGGCAGGGCTCCTGCTTGCGATAGGTACGGCGCATTGTAACTTAAACATTGCAGCACCAATGCAATATTACTGTGAAAGGAAGGTGTTCCCCTGCGTTACTCTGAAAAATAACTCGAGAACTTTTTAAAATTTCAATGAAGACAAATTGTCCTGGGTGGGGGGCGGGGTTCGCTTAAGTGTGGGCAGGTCGCCCCATGTCATGGAAATCCAGAAGATTCTAGACTCAGAATGCACTGTCAGTGATTTTTAAGTTCTTGATTTAAAGAAACTGAACTGGAATTTGGAGGGTGTGGCTTATGCAGTACCAGTGTTAGAAAATTCTTGTCACAGGAGTAGCATTCAGAAGTATTCCTATAAACCAGCAAGTTTTCTGTTTCAGTTAAAATATTTGACACCTGTGTGTATCATTTTAACGGTTTCTTGCTTTAATGGACTTTACTGACTGGCTACTGGTTTTCAGTGGGACAGGTTACGGGGCTGCACCGTGACTTTGCTTTACGAGAGCATTACTAATAGCTAGCTTGGATGGCACATTCGCTGCACACCAGACACTGTGAAAGGTGCGTAGCATTTATTTAAGCTAATCCTCATGAGAGTCCTAGAAAATAGCATTAACATTCTCATTCCAGTACGAGGAATGCAATACGGTCTCTTTTGTTCTCTTGTTTGGCTGGCATTCTGACATTCAGGACAGACTAAGAAATCTGAGATTCCTCATAGTCTACTAAATTTTAAGAGAAATGGTACAAACATTCAAGATACATTGACTAACAAATGCACAATTATTACTTGTTATGGGAGTAAATCTGCTTATATGTAATATATTGTTGAGTTCTCAATCAACAAAGTGGTAGTAGTTACAAATGGTGAGAGGCAAAAGGTAACTACTCCTCATAGTCTGGCCCTAATTGAATTTTCAAGTTGAAACTCCACCCCCACTGCCTCCACCCCCAGTACACATATGCATGCATGCATGCACACACATACACACATGCATACATACACACACACACAGAGTCACAGATGCATTGGACTTCTTGATCTTCCCCATGTACTTTCTCCTTGTCATAACTTTCTCATGCCATCCCCTTTGCCTGAAATGCCCTTTGACCTCTTTTCTCACTTAGTAAATGTCAATTTATCTTTAAGATGAAGTAGTTCCTCCTCTAAGAACACTTACTGATCTCTGTCTCCGGCGACAGCATGTGCAGACAACTAGTTAACAGAAGCCCTGGGTGAGAAGGATGACTTTGGCAGAAGGAGTTTGTTCAACACATTCTTGCTCGGTGCCTACACTGTCCCAGCCGTGACTGTGGATGACATTGCACTGCCTTTGTGGGACGTCCATGCATTTGTTCCCATGCCCCACTTTCCTGCTACCTTGCCTGCACTCCCTCAGATATTTACACTTAGCTCAGGGCTTCTGTTCAGGTATTGTCCTTATAGACTCTGGGGTTCTCTAACTTCCCAGGGTCAGCTTTGGTCGCCCATAGTCCAGCCTGCCCTTTAAGAAATGATTGTGCCCAACATATTGAAAGATTGTAAACAAAACAAAACAAACAAAACCAAACCTTGCGGCATCCTGGTTTTTATGTCTTCTCAGCCCTAAATTATTCCAAAGAAGACTAACTCCCTCCTTTGTCTCTCCTAAAACAGTTTAGCATGCTTCTCTCAGGCTTTTGTGGTTGTTTATACCACAACCTCTCTTTACTTTGTACTTTCAAAGCAAAAAACTGTCTTATATATCTTTGTTTTCATATTTGGTTTTTCTACTTTTTATTATTGTAAAATGTATGTAATATAAAGGTTACCGTTTTGGCCGTTTTTACATGTGCAGTTCAGTGGCACTAACTACCTCCAGCACCGTGCTTCCTCAGAGCGTTGTCGTCACCTCAGACTGAACTTCCACGTAATCCCCCGGCGACGATTCTTCACGCTCCCTCTACCCCGACCACTGGCTTTACCCACTCTCTGTCTCCGCGAATGTGCCCGTTCCAGGTGCGTCATACGGAAGCGTATGACATTCATCCTTTTGGGTCTGGCTTGTTTCACTTGGCATAACGTTTGCAAGGTTCATCTATGTGTGAGCATTTCTTTTATTTTGAAGACTGAATAATGTTTCATTGTTCATTACATACCACCTTTTGTTTGTCCATTGATTCATGGATGGACATTTGGGTTGCTTTCCCCTTTTGGTTATCGTGAATAATGCCGCTATAAACACTGAGGTGCACATTTTTCAAGTCCCTGATTTTAATTCATTTGGGTAGCATTTTCTTTTTAAACTTGTTCCTAGAACAATTCTTTTTTTTTTAAATAATTACTTTATTGTTGTTCAATTACAGTTGTCTGTATCCTCTCCCCTCCTCTCCCCCCA